>CM046033.1:52849696-52989696 GCA_025215565.1 Flaveria ramosissima
TCTCAAGAAAAAAAGGTATGTTTGGTTGCTCGTGTATAATAGGTTACAGGTACAAACTACAAAGTATGTATAGATATTAATGCTACACGTTGATACCTAGTCTATCCTAATATGCACATCTAGTCTAATAGGAAACATGGGTTTCTTCTTGATTGGGAGAGAAATGGGTGTTGGCGAAACATAACCCAGAAAGACAGAAATTAGCTGGATTTTCCCTTTTATACCCCCTCTAATGTCCTCAAATCCAGGTCAAAAGTCGCGCTCACAAAGTTCTTGACTCCATTGTAAAAGTACACTGCTGTGCTGTACTTTTATGGTATATACCGCATACGGTGTCAAGCTTGTGATATTTGCAGTATAGATTCTCCAATCTCTGTCTTTATTTGATGTTTTACAGCCTGAAGAAGACTTTTTATGGTTGAGCCATATGTGGACCCTTAATTTCTTGATGTTATTCCATCTTTGTGTCATGACTTGCAATCATAATCAAAATACTATCGTAGTACCGTTTAAGGCTAAATAGTTGCTTTTTTGTGTGACTTAAATATAACTTTTATTATTTTTGTAAACTTTCACTACGTGTTGTATTTCCTAATTTAAGGAGCTCAATAATTAGAGACACAGTGGTATAACTCTGCATTTTGTTCTTTCTGTAGGCATTCAACTTGATGACTAATTGTGGGGAAACAGCAGATCTTTATCCTACTCTACGTAAATATAACACCCTTCTAAGGGTTTCAGCTAAAATGCCAAGTTTAACTCATGCTAGTAAATGTTTAGACCTAATGGAGCATGATATGTTGGGGAAGGATGAGATAACATATACTGAGCTTCTCAAGGTATGTAAAGTGCTACCAATCAATTGGGAAATTGCATTTATAGTTTCTCTTTTTTGGGTTCTATATTTTTGTATTCATTAAGGTAGAAGGTAGTTAAATGACACATGTAAAATCTTATTTGGTTATGTTGAACATTGATATCTGTAGTGTAATATTTAATGAGGCGTGTTGAGAATGAAGGGCTGAAGTTGGATATTGGGTTTAGTTATCCAAATTCCAAAATGACGGGTAAAAGGAACATATCAGTTAAACATCTCAGGTTTTTTAAACTTCACATGTCACAGGAACTCTTATGATCCAATGATACCCCTGGTTACCACATATACCTATGAAAATTTAACAAAAAACTTCTAGTTTCAAGGTCTTCTTTCTTAAGAAGCTATGAAATTGATAGACTTTGGTTGATTTTGGTAGTGATTTGTAACTAATATTTTTTGGCACATAATACAACATAGTAGAAGGTTGTGTTTCATAATGAAGTTTGGTTTTTCGTACTAGATTCGTCTTCACCTTTTTTTTCTTTCATCATGTAAGTCTGTATTTCTATGAGAGCAAATAATTGGTATATGAGTATACCATTTCTTTGCTGAATAAGCTATAGATTCTGGTGTTATCCAGTGAGTGTATTTTAAATTTTCTCTTTCAGCTTGCAGTTTTGCAGAAAAATCTGTCAGCAGTCCATCAAATCTGGACTGAGTATGCCCGATATTATAGTTTCAACCCTATTTCTCTAAGAAAATTCATCTGGTCCTTTACAAAATTGGGAGATTTAACAACTGCATATGAAGCTTTACAGCATTTGGTGGCTTTAGTTTTCCATAGAGGATCTACTGTTAAAATAAGCACTGAAGAAAAAATGGTCATTCCAACATTGGATGTACCAATACCTTTCTACAGTAATTTGGAATGGAACAGGTGTAGAAACATAGATATAACTCCAGTTCCTTCCATGTATAAAAATGAGAAGAACATGGGTACACAGGAAAATAAGACAGGTTATCAAGAAGCTGTGAACTTTAATTTGAATGAAGTCAAAACTGTTGGAACGGTGTTAGGAAATCTGAAAAGTATTCCTGTAACAAAGATATTGAGGTTGTCCTTTACTGATGTTATTCGTGCATGTGTGCCATCTGAAAAGCATGAGCTGGCAGAACGGTTATTCTTTCAGGTAGTATATCATCTCTTGTATTTGGTTCGAAAATTACACCTTCAAGGGTCATACAGTCGGTTTGGCTATTCCTTTTCATACCAGCTGCAACAAATGAGTAAGGGTAAAATAATAGTTATTTATATACCCATTCCATTTTACAAGCCATCTATACTTCTCATGAAAATATCATAACTGGAAATAGTATTAATTAACTTCTTTAAAAATCAAAATCTGCCAAACATCGAAACTTCTGTTATCTGATTATTTTTAAATCTTCTGACAGCAGAAACACATCCAAACATCTATTTCTACTGCCATTTTATTACAACTGATTGTCTGATTATGAGTTTTCAGTTTTTCATGTTCACTTTCAAAACACACCTTGAAACACCCCCTTTTTTATTAAGCAATTACGTTAAACTGTATTTTCCTTGTGAAAGCTGCCAACTTGTCATGCCATCTATCCTCTAGTTTCTGATTTTATTTTATTCTTATTTAATTTAGATGCAAAATCTTGGCATCAAACCATCACGTGGTGCATATGATGGGCTTATTAGAGTGCTTGTTCGAGAGAGAGGCTTCCATGATGGCATAGAAGTGGTATGAACTACTTTTACTTTTATTAGGTACTAGAATTGTCTGAAATTAACTACTTTCTCCTTTTGGGTTGACAGTCCTTTTTGGCGTTTTTCATTATTGGCTTTTTTGTGCAGCTAAAGTTGATGCAACAAAGGAATTTGAAGCCACATGATTCAACTTTTGGAGCAATATCAGTAGGTTGCAGTAAAAGCTTAGAATTGGACTTGGCCGAGTCATTCTTGGATCAGATGGCCCAATCTCAAAATGTTCATCCTTATAATAGGCTGCTTGAAGCATGTGACACTCTGGTTAGTATGCAAGTATTAGCTGAATATTATTGTCTATCAGTTTCAACCGAACAAATGGTGTTTAAATGCATTTGAGCAGATAGCACCCACCTTATATTTGCTGAAGTTGCATGTTCATGCAGGTTGGATGCATGCTAGATATGTTATAGCAAACAATTGATAAACACATGCCTTAGAGAGAAATGTGATATATTTGGGAATATCTCTTAAGGCATATAACCATAACCATACCCAGTATATCTCATCCATAGCAAGGCTATTGACAGGGTCTGGGGAGGGTAAGATGTAGGCAAGCCTTACCTCTATTCTAAAGGATAGAGAGGCTGCTTCCAGGTAGACCCCCGACTCCATGAGTATGATCCAAACACTCCTTACGCGAGAACAAACGTAATCTTGATGTGAATAAACCAGCAAATAGACTTAACATAATTTACCTTAATTTAAAGTCAAAGAATTGAATATAACTTGTAAGTTAAATATTTAGTATGATTGTATAAAACACAAGAATCTATACCTGAGAAGTGACATTTTCAGCATCACCATTTTGGAAACCCCTTGAATCACCATTAAGGCTGTTTCCTCTGCTGCTAGCTTCCAATTGGTTTCCACTTCCACTATTAACAACATGAGATGTTTCCTTTACATTTACTTTAATTCTGTGATGAGTTATTTCCACTCTTTTCTCTTGCCTCAGATAATTCTTTCTCAAGCTGTTGTAATGTGTGTAGATGAAGCTTCTCCATCTCAGAAAACTGTCTCTTAAGGCATATCTTAGGGCTTATTTATATAGCCCATTGCTAAGTTTGGCAAGTTCAAAAAAATTTAAATTATGCCCAAAATACGAAATTCCTACCCAAAAGTGTATGATTAACGAAAATCACCGATTCCACCTGATTTGCATTAAAAACAAAATAAAATGGAAAGACTAATTCCTTGGGGGAAGTTCAAAATTGGAGCCAAGAATGATAGAATTTGCGTCTATTGAGACCTTTCCAGGTCTAATTGCTGGCATGATACCTGCTGATAGATAAAAAATGGTAGTTCCAACATGAATCGGCCACTTGTGTTATTTGTTCATCACACTTTATCATACTTGTTTCTTCAATCTTGATAGCTGAATAGCTGATGTATACTTATAACTATTTTTTTTTCTAGCAAATGATAAATCCCTTCTAAAAGTTGAGTTTCTTTTCTCCTGTTTCCTTTCTTGGAATCATTGTTAGTTGTGATCCTGCATATAATGCTATCCTTTTCATGACAATTGCATTTGTTTAATATTGCAGGATCAACCTGAGCGTGGGGTTCGTGTATTTGGTAAAATGAAGCATTTGAAAGTGGCTCCGAATATCAAAACATACGAGTTGCTATTTTCATTGTTTGGCAACGTGAATGCTCCCTATGAATATGGAAATATTTTGTCACAAGCAGAGGCTGCTAAAAGGATAAATGCTATAGAGGATGATATGGTGAGAAATGGCATTCAACACAGTTATGTGTCACTAAGGAACTTGGTAAGCCCCTCCTTTTTGGCACCTTATTTCTTCAACTTGTCCCCGTTCCCCTTTCTGCATGTGCTTGGATGTGTGTTTTATAATTGATTATTGCAATTTTAAGAATCATAATCAGAATAAAAGATAATGAGTTGATTAAAGTTCGGGATTGATAGGTTACCTATTCTATAATTGATTATTTCAATAATCATTTTTCTTGCAACTGCTTAGCTTCTTCCCTAAATCTATGTTAATGCTAAATAATCAGACAATAATCATCATCACTACTTCTATCCAAACACTCAAAACTGATTATTGGACATAAGTTTAAACCCACAGTCAAACATCCTTCATTTTGTGGTGGGTCTTATCTGGTAAGACAATAGCAATATTCGCGCTGGCTTATTCCTACTGCAAGAAAACATCAATACAAGTCAAAAAGAAGATATAGTAAAACATTAAAAGAAGGGAAAAGGTCTATAGGACGACTTGTTAAAACCATATTAGCTATCCATCCAATGATCCAAAAGTATCTTGTCATTTAGATGAAGTGTTTGTGGGAATTGGGAATTTTACATTTCGAAAAGGTTGGGTCTTAGGTTCTCACAGTTACTGAATATGCATCACAATTATTATAAACAAAATAAGAAAGAAACACTCACTGTAGTGGAGATCACAACATTTCACTAAACCCATGGCTTTAGGAACATGTTTTCACAAAAATAGAGTGCTTTCAGAAAACCAGTTTACTCCTGGAAAAAAGTTATGTTTTGGATCTAAAACTTGCTCCTTTTTGATAATTTACAGCTGAGGGCACTTGGTTCAGAGGGGATGATAAGTGGCCTCTTGCACTACCTGCGTCTTGCAGAAAACCAGTTTACTCCTGGAACTCCAATATACAACATAGCATTGCATTCGCTTATCGAGGCTAAGGAGGTACACACACACTGACTTAGGATCTTGTTTCTTCAATCTTCTTAGGATCTTTAAAGAACATGTTTTCTAAATTTGCAATCTGTAGTTTTGTTGCAAATATCAAGTTGTAAAATTCGTCTCGAACCTTGTTTAATAAAATCTTCACAGCGAAAAAAAAAAAAAACTGTGGAGGTTTCATGAATTCTTTTTGACTATACCAACTTTCAGAACACCTTTTGCTTGTGAGAACTCATGGATTGCAAAGAAAAAAACTAAGAAAGAAACCATTTTGAATGTATAAACATGTTATGTATGTTCATAATTTTTGTGAGGTTTGCTCTCGCCATTCTAACAAAAATGGAGTGTTGAACCCAAAGTACCAACCCTATATATACCAATATATATATACATATACGTACATACATACATATATGCCTTCTGGTTTAGTAAAGAGAACTTATTGTGCTGTGATCCAGGCCCAGATGGCAATAAATGTATTTAAAAGTTTAATGTCGCATGGCTATCGTCCAAATGATGTGACATGTAATATCATGATTGACTGCTGCAGCATTAGTGGGTCATTCAAATCTGCCCAGGGTTTGATCGCCAAGATGATTCGTGATGGATATCCACCACAAACCCAAACTTATACGGCTCTTATAAAGGTATTGCAATATACTGCATGCTAGAATTGCATTTATATATTGGGGTGTGTGCGTGCACACACACGTGTATAGGGTGAGGATGTGCTAAAAAGGAAGTTTGGTAAGAAGGGTATTATGGAGGAACCTGGATGTGACATGTGGCAAGAGGGGGAAGAGCGAGATTCATGGAGCACAAGTGACAACATGGAGGGGCAAGAATGAGCTAAACTTTCTTTCTTCCTACCCTTTGAATCCCAGAATTCCTTCTTGTATATCCTGTTCCTATATGTGCGTGTGTGTGTGCATGGGCACTGGGGGTGTGTACCTTTGTCTGCGTGGGTGCCAATTTTTCTAACCTTGCCCCTGGAGTTCCAATTTTTAATAAGTGTACATATTTCTTAGAGTTCTAATTATAAATAAAGCCAAGTATATTCAGACTAGTTTTCTGATATATTACATCATATTTTCTCCTTAATATTATATTTAAATCTTTTAGATTGTTTGAACCTATATATCTGTTTCACAAGCGTACTCTTAGTTTCCATTATTTTACAATTTGTTTAATGCATTCATTAAAACGCTAGGACTTTCTATTATTCAACAGCTTATTATCTGAAAATAGACTGATCATCGTTTTTAAGGAATCACATTAAAGGGCAAAACCAGATACTAAACAATGCTCTATTCCATTTTGAGCTTCTAATGTGCGTCATTTGGATGAATGAAGGCTCTTTCGACATGGCGCATCGTTCTTCACTTTTTTGTGTTATGCATATTGTTGTTTGGTGCATTCAATTTTTCCTATTTGTTGTTTTACACAAGATTATATTTTTTGTTCATTTTAATTATAATCAATGGGTGTCAGCTTGTGTTGGCATTGGAAGATTTTGGTGAAGCATTGACTCTTCTAAACCAAGCCTGCTCAGAAGGAATTCAACTTGATGCATTGTTGTTCAACACAATTATCGACGTAGCATCTTGGAAGGTACCTTTAGTCATCTTTCTCTAGATTTTGTAGAATAATACCTCCAATTACGTCATTGTGTTTGCTATTTTGGTTCTTTAATATAATAGATTGGCAAAACAGGTAAACCAGTCACCCTGCAATACTTACTGTTGTCACTATTGCCAGTTACTGTTGATTTTGGTTTAAAGTATCTGTTAGAAGATTGGTAACAGAAACACAAAAACATCGGTGAATTTTGTGGGAAAACACACCACTCAATTTATTAATATGTAGAACAAAAGACCACATCTTAAACTCTATACAATGACCCTCTTTTATACTACTTTTAACCTTAATTACTAAGAAATCACAGCTAAAACACAGCCCATTCACAGCCAAATTATTCAAAACTTTCCTAATATTTACCTTGACTAACATATTCTACATGTTAACTAATTTCACCCTCATCTTTCTTGGTTCACCCGTATACACCCTTGAACATCAAGATTCATTTCTAACAGTATCCGGTTATTGAAGCATTAGTGGACAATTTCATAAAATTATCTGAGGTTAATAATGCAATTTAAGGGGAAAGATGGGTTATCTTTAACCTACTTCCCTCTCATTTGACTGAGAATTGCCACATTATCTTTGAAATTTCTTAGTCAAGATTATATATTTTCACATATTCAAGATTCCATATATATTACTTGTCATGATGGCTGCTATAATTTCTTTTTGTCATGTTTAGTAGTTATCAACTGTCTAATTGCAGAGAATTACAAGAACAAAACTGGTTAAAGCTTATTTCTAAAATATTTATACAGGGTAGAATAGACATAATCGAATATGTCATGGACCGTATGCACAAAGAGGGGGTCCGACCTGATGCTACAACATGCGGTCATGTTTTCACTGCATACGTGAATCAAGGTTTTTACAGCACGGCAATGGAAGCACTGCAAGTTATGAGCATACACATCTTATCTGAAGAAGATGAAGATAACAAAACAGTTTTCAAGGACCTCATTTATGCAGAAGATTCAGAAGCTGAATTAAGAGCTTTGGACCTTTTCAAAGACTCTAAGGAGGATCTTGCTGTAGCCCTTTTCAATTTGAGATGGTGTGCCATGATGGGGAATCAGATTTCATGGTCCACCAACCAGAGTCGGTGGGTCAAGCGGCTGGCTCGCAGCTAAGATGAAGTGTCACGATCGTCAAGTCAATTCTCAAAGGTCAACCTATGTAATGACTTGGTTTATTGAATCTCAAAGTTAAGCACCAATAAGATTTCTTACTTTATCCACAAAAAATGTGGAGAGTATTTTTTGTATTAGGCAAGTGCTTTTTTATTCAATTTTTGTACAAGTATTGTATTTTTGCATGAGGTCCTATTTATATAGTTTTCTTATGGTTGTTACACAGGAATTGTTTGGTAATATTTATCGGTTAGGCTATACCACAGGAATTGTTTGGTAATATTAATCGGTTAGGCTATGCATACATTCTCTATTGCTTGTCATACTCCTACTCTAAACCTAACATATTTTACCTCTGGAAAACATCAATGATATATAGCATATATAGAAATAATAGAAAATTATGTAATTTTTTTACTAAAGCTCTAGAGTTTCGTATTTGCATAAGATAGAGTGATGAACATTCACCATAGAGAATCAAATAACCATTACTAAAAAGTAAAATCAAATAACTATGTTAGAAACTAAAATCAGTGAAGAATCACAACAATATATTCAAACAAAATTATACAGATTAACAGTTATGATTACAGCAACATATCCAAATCAGCGTGTGAAAAATAAACTCATAAAAAACTAACCATACTGAAAACTAAAAGCAAATACTATAGTCGACAATCATAGCAATATATTTCACAGATGCATGAGGCTGCACGAACTGTGTTTAAAATAAAATAAAAAACAATTATAAGATTGTTTATCATAATCATGAAACAAACAATTACAATAAGGTGACATGTAAGCGGACAACAAGTTACGCGGCGACCCCCTTTTCGATAGCAAAACCAATCCTTTTTAAAAAACCTTTGAGACTTAGAGGTTAACAAATTATCGTACACGACCCGCTGAACTCTGAAGGTCCACAACTTGTGGGGCTAAAGAACTAAATGTATCAAAAGAAAAAGATATAAACATGTGTTGTTCTCTAAACAAGCTTTCTCATTTTAGTATCTTTGCCTGATTCCGCCTTCAACGCAGCCTAGCCCCACAACAAAACAATTGTCCCTGAGTGCAACAAGAGGGGACACTCCTGTAAGATCCATACAAGCATGTTTTCCTCCAACCCACCCGAACACAAGAATATCAGTTGGCTGTAGAGTAGACCTTCCTTCAACCGGATCTGTCAAAAAATTCACGGGGCATTTTTCTAGAAGAAATTCTTGACCATTTAAAAATGTTACATAGAACATCCTTAACCAAATCATGCCTAAAATTAAGCCCAAACAGCTTCTTGCAATGGAGTGTGTGTTCGCCACAAGAATCCAAACAAGCCTTGCGGCAAACTAGACATGGCTCATCAGCTAGAAACAAAGGAATCATTATCCGGTACTTAAGAATAGCCTGGTACTCCAAAGCCGACACATATTGGTCTAGCCCTTTAATGGGGATGACCTTTAGAAAATCCTGAGCCTGTATATAGTCAAACACAACTTTTAGACGAGAGGATATATCAAATTTCACTACTAATTTCACGCCAAAGCATGTTGTGGTTTAGGGGGTGGTGTCCTTATTAGAGAATCCTCTAAGATCGAAATTAGGAAGTGACATGTGCAGGTGATCCATCACACACCCATAATCAGAGTAGACACCATCAATACTACAACCCCGAAGAATGTGGACATGCAAACTTTAAGATTATGCCCTCAAGGCCACAAAAGTATATGCAGATACATCTTCAGCCGAACACAAATCTAAATCTCCAAACCGAGTTGGAAGTGATGCGAGTCTCCACTTAAAATCTATAAGAAAAGGACCACAAACTTTGATATCCTCGATTGCTTCTCAAAGCCCTTACTAAAAACAAAAACAACATCCCTTGCAAATATATGTTGGCATGTTCTGAGATCGAACAACAACTTTCCAACTCCCATACATGAACGGAGCAAAAGAAGCTCACTTTGAGGGCCCCACAACCTCGGGAGACAACTCCTTAGTTTCACAGTAGAGAAGCCCTTTTCATTGCCAAACTACTAATGAAACTCGCATTCTGGATAACGACACCCCTAAATAGTTTCACACCCAACATCGGCCTTCCAATTTCGTAAGGAAACAAACCATCCGGATTTTTAAATTAAGATGGTTTAAACAGTAAACCAAAACTGTTGTATAGACCGAACAATAAATATTGCTTTTTAGGGGGACAGATGAGTAGCGTAGATCGGTGACTTCAGATGGTATAAAGGTTTGTGAGTAGGTGACTCTAAGTTTATTTCATATTTTCTAAAAACCTTCCACATCTCATTCCCCATACTTATAATTTATGAGGTTTGTGAGTAGGTGACCCTAAATTCTAGAAAACATTAAGTTTTCACTTAAAAATTTAGGGAATGGGGATGTTGATGAGGTATGTGATGTTAGGTCAAATTATTATAAATCCCTCAAAATTTGAAGATGAGAATAGTTATGGGGAACCAAATGTGAATGAACATATTAAAAGATGGTATGGTAAATAACAAATATAAAAGAAAAAAATGAAATATTTTAAAAATTTTAAAGGGAGAGTAGGAGACGATAAGCAAGGTGAAGATAATAGAAACTTGAAGGAAGTAAAAAAGAAAGTCACAAAGGAAGATGAAGACTTGGGAAGAAGAAGGCATGAAACTGAGCCGTCATCTATCTACTACATTTTTGTATACAATTTACTAGAGGGTATTAATGGTCCAGTCAGTCAGGTGGTAGGATAGAATAAGATGAACTAGTAGCTAAGCAAGATTGATCGCGTTCTAGTCTGCAAGTGGTTTATGGATGAGTGACTTAATGTAGCCTTGATGTCTTGCCCTCTTGAGAGAATGGTTTGATTAGTGCTTGGGTCACTGATCCGGTGAAGATAAAAAATGGGATTGTCTGCCGTTCGTTATTGCTCTAGTTCCAAAAACAAAGGATCCAAACACGATTGATGACTACCGCCCCATTAGTCTTATTGGTGTGATTAACAAATTGGTGTCAAAAGTTCTCGTCTCTCGCCTTAAGCCTGTTATTTCAAACATTATATCGGAAGAGCAATATGCTTTTTTATCTAATAGAAGTATATTGAAGGGTCCATTGATCTTGAATGAAGCTCTCACTTGGCTCAAAAGCATCTAAAAAGAAAGGTATGTTCCTTAATATTAACATTGACAAGACTTTTGACTCCCTTAGATGGGTTTTCCCATTAAGTGGCGTAATTGGATTGTTGGTCTCCTATTGGCCGGTCCATCTTCAGTTTACCACCAGAATGTCCCCTTAGGTTACATATTCCTTGAACATGACAGATAAACTTAACATTTAACAGTTTTAACATGCAATTGACTTGACTCCTAATCCAGCTTTAACCTATTAATAAACTCTAACACTGAATGTCTTTTATTAGTACACTACCATTAATTTTTTTGGAATAAATGAATTATCCAGGTTTCTGGAAAGTAACTTGACTCCTAACTCCAGCTTTCGTCACTTCACCAAAGAGACAATGCTCATCATCCATAATAATACTTACAGATCATATGCAGAACCCGCAAAATATATAACTGATAGAACAAAGAATTAAGATAAAATCTCTTATAACACTTGCAAGCAAGTCATTAAGTCTGTAAACTCCGAACCCGTTGAGATGGGCTTAAAATGAAAGCAAATAACAGTTAATAAGAAACGAATCCCTTAAAAGATTCATGACATGAAACAAAAATTTACAAAAACTCTTACTCGTCCTTTTTATGGGTGGATGAACTTTCGTTTACCAAGTGTTTGACGCTAGCCTCGGCTTCTGAGACAAACTTAGGATCAGGCTCGTGTTTCTCTGAAGGCTCTTTCATCGCCAAATATATGTAGAATGCAATTACGATGTTAACAGAAATGACAGCTAGAAACCCGCTAAAAAGTGTCAAGGAATACGGGGACATATCAGCAGAACCTGTCCAAGAATGCCAAAAGTCAGTTAATGGGTCAACAATCAAAAGTGACTTGACATTTTCAACTGTTGTACTAGTCTTTCTGTTGTAAATTGACCACCATGTTTTCCATTTTACTGTAAAATCATAAACCAAATATATTTCCCCTCGAAAAGTTATTGTGAGCAATTTGTAAATGTCCTTCCTCGTTGCAGTTTTTCTGCCACGACTTAGGATTAAGCATTAGTCTTATTATGTCAAAGCCACCTTTCACTTATTCAAGAACAAAATAACATTACAAAAATCTAATTGCTTGGTTATTAATCATAGTGGAACTATAAGTTAATGAGCTTCCAGACATTGGAGTTTGATTTCTTCACATTTGAACTCAAAAGATACACTATACTCCACAAATGAGCAATTTCAGACAAAAAGAACAAGCCAACCAAGACGGTTGTTTTTGTACTTTTATCTCCATAATTCGTCCAAAAATAGCTCATTTTTGCAAACTGTATTGTTTTTATAGGCATTTGCATAAAATGACTTTGTTTGCGATGAGGAGCCAAGAACAATGGTTCAAAAAGTATATCATGCATGGAAAATATGACCTTTAGTTTGAAAATTTGAAAGAAAAGGTTCCAATTCTTTTGCAATGTCACAAATCGGTGAATATGGAAAATGTTTGGGTCGGAGGAAATAATAGCTTGAGATGAATTATACTTGGAAACTTCTGTATCAAGCAGAAGTTAAAATCAAGTTACTGTTACAATGTGTGACTTCTAAACATGAATATAGATACTTGCTCACTCTGTCCCAAACATAAATCCACATCTGATATTTGAGTATCATATGGGCTTTTTTGTAACCTCAAAACAAACAAGAATTAGTTACTCATAACAGATACATACCGAAACATAAGTAGCTAAGAATTCATGACAAATTTATCTTAAGAAACATGTTTGGTTTCAAAATCAAGTGAACTATTCTCAAGAACAAGTGTCACACTTGTGTCTAATGCAACAAATAAACCTACACAACACAGTTGGCAAATTAGACCCATTTAATAATAAGTGGGTCATGTTGGGTTATATTTCATCTGAAAGGGGTTGCTAAGCCAAAAAAATCAAACTAAAACTAAAACACGTCAAATGGGTCAAATGTCATGTTCATTATTAAAATGCAAAAGACCTCGTAAATCCAATTTTTCTAGAAAGTTTATTATTGTAATAATATAACTTCTATAATCACGTTTAACAAAGTAAGTACTCATAAAAGCCAAAAGAATGTGAGCAAAAAGTATTTAGCTCCAGCGGACTCGCCTGGCCTGGCCCGCTCGTTTGAGCCCATGCATCCAACATTACCTATTATAATTCGTTATTCAACCCGTTCATTTTTCCACCTCTGTAGTGCTAGGTAATTAGTTTCAAATTTTCAAGAAAAAGAAAACCAAACAAAGGCATTTAATAAGAAAACTATCTCAGCCGTCTAGACAAAAAGAAACCAGATAATGCAAGATTTCAATACCTATACAAAAGAATATTGAGAAATTCAGATGAAGCTTACCAGGAAATAAATTGTTGTTGAAGGCAATTAAAATTGCAACAGGAACTGCCCACATCAGCATGGATGCTATAAAGAACTTCTCTATAACTTTTGCCATGATCAGCCTCAAACTGCATTAATTCAAAAGTCACATGGTCACCACATATTTCATGTGATACTTAAGAGCATATCAAGGGAACAATGAAATCAATAAAATAGTATAACAATTAAATGCTAATAACTATATTCAGTTTATTACCATATTAATTACCAAAACTCTTTTATTTGAGTTATGTTCAAAACATAGGAGAAGCTTGTGGAAAGAAGCATGTTTATAAATAATTTTGTAAAACTGAAATGAACAAATATATAATTTAGCACGGTCTATATTGCAGTTTGACAGAAAACCATCAAATTTCACTCACCCAAAGCAAACCTAAGAATATTCACTAAGATAGAGAATGACATAGAGGACAACAAGAAAACTAGGTATCAAAAAACCCTCAATCATGATAAGTATTAATCCTAGAGCACCAGAACCTGCAAGTCAATCAATTTCACAATACAAACGTCACCACTTGACTTTGCGTGCCAAACAGGTTGTTCTCAACTTCTTCCAGATTACTTTGAACTCTAAGTATTGTTTTTGAGAAAGATACACATAAATCTTTGAACTTAACCACATTTGCTACAAGTAGTTCATTGCAATTACATTGGAATACAAACCATATGAATCTTGCATATCAAAAGCTAATCTTTGATATAAAAAATACAAAATTTAGCTCTGTTTTAAAAAAATAAGGCTGTATACAGAACAAAAGGAGGTCCAACGGGTCAAACTTTATGTTAGCTTTCGAACACTGCTGCTAAACAAAGAATTGTACAAAAAGTAAAGGGGGGAATTATCATGAATTTACAGTTCTTTAAAATCACAATCTCAACTGAATCATGAAACATTTTTGCAATTGGCACAAAAAGACGCTTAATTTAACAGCACTAAGTAAGATGCAACTACAACAATTACTAGGGTTTCCAAACAACTCAGTTCTTAAATAAGTTTGCAATCATCAGGTGCTACATCTTAACCGAAATACACTAGAATTACTAGCTACTAATTAAAGGGGTTTTTCTATGTAAACAAACATGAAAAATTATGAATGAAGGAAGAATTTGAGTTAACAAGAGTGTAGAAATCGAGAGTTGGAGACTTGCCATTCAGGATCTCTGGGCTTCGATCCTTACGATGTTGGTGATGAAATAATCGAAAGTGATTTGGAGACTTTGTCAGATCATCACATATGTGGAGAGAACGAGTAGGAAGAGCAGTGACAAGATCGAGAGATTTTGATTTAGATTTCTCAATTATTGCTGTATTTAGAAAATACTAATAAAAGTAAGTTACACGGATCCTAAATGAGGTTTGATCAAATTTTACATTTTGTTAATTACAGGTTTAATTTTAAGTTTGAAAAAAATAATACGTTTCACCTCTGGGTCAACCGGCCGTTAATTTATTCCGTTATCACTTTACCCTTTTTCTTCATCATTCAATTCAATCTCAACCACCACCACTACTCCTCACCACCACCACACACCCTCACTCCAAAACGACGTCCAGAAGGGTGTTTTACTCTCTCGAACTCCCAACAACAACAATTTGACCGGAGATTTGCCTGTTGGGGTGTTGGAAATGCCCAGTCTTCTTCATCTTCACCTCGGTGGAAACAATTTCTCCGGTGGGATTCTAGTGGAGTACGGTAAGTTTGTTGCGTTAGAGTATTTAGCGGTCTCTGGCAACGAGCTCACCAGAGCTATCCCGCCAGAGATCGAAAATATAACGAACCTTAAACATCTATACCTCGGGTACCATAACATTTACACTGGTGGGATTCCACCGGAAATTGGTAATCTATCAAAGCTTATTCGCTTTGATGCTACTAACTGTGGGCTCACCGGAGAAGTTCCATCTGAAATCGAAAAACTTCAAAACCTAGATACCCTTTTCTTACAAGTTAATGGGCTCACCAGATCTCTGACGAAAGAGCTCGGAGCCCTAAAAATCATGAAATCAATGGATCTTTCTAACAATATGTTCACCGGAGAAATACCCGATTCGTTCAAACACCTGCAGAACCTCACGTTACTCAACTTATTTCACAACAAACTTCACAGGTCGATACCGGAGTTCATCGCAGAGTTACCGAAGTTGAGAGAGTAAAACACCCTTTTGGATATGGTGGAGATGAGGGTGTGTGGTGGTGGTGGTGAGGAGTGGTGGTGGTTGAGATTGGGTTGAATGAGGAAGAAGAAGGGTAAAATGATCATTTTACAACTACTTAACGGAATAAATTAACGACCATTTGACCCAGGGACGAAAAATGTTATTTTTTCTAAACCTTAGGACTAAACATGTAATTTTTCAATCCCAGAGAAGAAAGTTGAAATTTGAGCAAACCTCAGGGACGATCCGTGTAATTTACTCTAATAATAATCATATAATAATAATACTATCAAATAACATAACAAAAGATAAACACGACATTCGTGTCCATGACCTTGTAGACTAGACTAACTTCTTTTCTAGCCCTACTAAAAACCCCATGTAGATGACACTGTTCCCCCAACGTACAAATCAATACTGGTGTTTTTCTAAACCATAGCGAGTTAGCAACCATTCATTATCCATATTCCAATGTTCTCATATCCTTTGGCTATTGATACACATTGATTTGTAGCATGTTAACAAAGTCTATATATACTGAAAGGGCGAATACTATGAAAAACCAACATACTTTTAGTTTATTATCACAAAAGTCCTTGTACAATTTTTTGCACATAAACGACTAACATGCTTTCTGTTTTGTCTCATTACACATAAAAAACAAACATACTTTATGTTTTTCCACATAAAACCACTCAACAATTATTTAATGTGTTATTTACACATTAAATTCACTTCATTTGTTATAACTTAAACGAGTCGAGCTTGAGCTCTCACAACTTAAACAATCCAAACTCGGGATCCCATAACTTAAACGAACCACATAAGGGTGGAATATACACGCAAACAAAACAATTGGTGCATAAGTTGTTTTAGTTTCTTTTTAGATTTGCTTGAATCTAAAAAGTGAAGTGACTTAAATGTGTAAATAATTAGTGAGAGGTTTTTTATGTGAAAAAACAGAAAGTATGTTGGCTTTTTATATGCAAAAACTCTTGCATGACTTTTACGAAACAAAACAGAAAGTATGTTGGTATTTTACGTGCAAAAGGTTGTATAAAGACTTTTGTAAGAAAAAACTAAAAGTCTGTTGGTTTTAATGATATTTACCCATATTGAAATTACAAGTTCACAAGGCTCATATTACATGTTTAAATATTTGAATTTGCTATAATACATTACTGTTTAAATATTGATACACTTATATCATGTCTTTTTTTCTCTTTATTGTTTCTTAATGGTTCAATTATTATTATGGGTGCTATAGAAAAGTTGGGTTAGATTTTTTTAGAACTCTTATAATCAATCTTGACCACCCATTATTTTTTCAATCAAAACAACTCAAAAATAAATAAATAAAGGAGTGGGGGTGCCCATGCCGAAAAGCTGCCGGAGGGGGGGGGGGGGGGGGGGGGGAGGGCTGCGCCACGCGGCAACATTGCCGCTGGGCCCCACACCGCAAGTTTTGCCCATCTCATTATGGGTACACGCCGAGCCACACCACCACCCATCCCACTTTTTTAATCGTTCTAACGGTCAATTTTCTACCGTTACCCACCCCACCTCAAACGGCTATATGCCAAGTTTTAAAAAAATAAAAAAAATTAACACTATAAATACTAACTAATAACTCATTTTTTTATATCATTCTCAAACATTTCACATCTACTCTTTCACAAATATACACTACTCATTCAAAAGTATGGATTTCAACAAAAAAATCCACAAAATCCCAAGCTCAAACCTCCAAAAAACATAGACTGAAGGTGCGTTCGGGTCTAAGCGTACCGACGCTTTATACCCAACCGTTCATCCCACCACCACCATATACAACCACTTGTTTTCAAAATCCTTACATATCCCCCCAACCATCGGTCTACCGCCCAACTATGCTCACGTTTCAACCATCACAATTTTCTTACTACCATAACATGTCAAACCCTTTTCAAAACCTAGTACAAGAATAAGAAGACAAAGAAAATGAAGAAGAACATAACGATTCTTTCGATGATCTTCAAGTTTACGAAAGTGAAGATGAATAGATTCGTATTGAAGAAACACCCCAACCGAAGTCTAAGTCGAACGATAAATCGACAACCCGGGCTACTAACAAGCCTTTGGGATGAAAATGAAGAGAAGGAATTGGTAAAGGGTTAGACATCTGTATCAGAAGACCCTAGAGTTGAAGATCATGACAAAAGTGGCTCATTTTGGAAGAAGGTGTTTCGACACTTTACCACCACTGCTGGTTTGACGAACCGAACCATTGATCAACTTAACTCAAAGTGGGGAAGAATGAACCATAAGATAAGTCATTTTAACGGGATATATATATATATATATATATATATATATATATATATATATATATCCAAATGGTAAATATATTACTTTTACTTTTATATATTTACATTTTATTTTTATAATTATATTTTTTGTGTAATACAATTTTTTGTTTTTAATAATGTAGAAAAATCGTTGGATGAATGGAAGCAACGACGATGATATTATCCTAAAAGGCTTAAGCGAATACAAAAAGGTTTACAAGAAAAAAGACTTTATAAGCATCAAGGCGTGGAGGGTGGTAAGAAACCACACCAAATATGAGACGGTGGAGGTTAATACAAAATGAACCCTTTAATTGTAAGGCCTACTTTCCGGAACGCTTACAGTCGGACATTCATCGTACATCATAATTAAAACACATTATAATTCATAAAACAGTGGAATAATTTAGCAAAAACCATTTCATGCATTAATAATTATTTTTGCCAAATAATACATCATTGTTTAAAGTTACAAATAATGTTTAGTTTCATTACAACACAAAAATATATTTCAGCATAAAATGGATGCCAGTCCTTTATTCGCCAAGTAGCTTCACCCTTGTGTCACCCTCAGCAACAATTATCTGCCAACTGAAAATGCATAAAAGTTAGTGTTGCTGAGTGAGTTCTAGTTTTATAAGTAAAATACTTTTCCTTTCGTTTTAAAACATTTTCTTAACTTTCTTACGTGATCATACATCGTACATACATCAAGGAAATATCATCATTATCTTCATTATCACACATATTTGTTCGTTTCGCACTTTTCATTATCTTTCCACATTTGAAGCAGACGTTAAATCCTCGCCTACATTCTCTCGTATGCTCCTTCCCGCATTTACCACACCGCTTCGTCCATGATCCCGACGTAACTACACGCCGATCATCCACCCTTGTACTCTTGCTATTTGGAGTGACACCACCACGTCCAAACCGCTTCCCGTTCCGGTTCCTATCACCACCACCCTTCTTGCTCACCTCAACCACTGTCACCTCCCTCTCATCATATAGCCTCCCCGCCAGATCAACTACCTACCTAAAAGTACACGGCCGGGTGATGATCATATGCCTGCGGATATCTGCCGGCAAACCTTGAATATGCCTCTTGATCTTTCTGGATACTGGCATCACCTGATCCGGCACCAGCCTCGCCATCTCATTGAACTTGGTCGTATACTGCTGGTGTGTCATAGTTCCCGCCTCTAGTTGTAGGAACTCCCTCTCAATCTTGTCAAGTTCCCTGTGAGGACAAAACTCCTCAATCACCAACTTCTTCAGCTCATCCCACTTCATCCTTCCAATCGCCCGGCTACCCTCGGCCTGGACAATATTGTCCCACCAACATAAGGCCGAATCCACAAGTGAGTGGGTAGTAAACTTCACCTTTTGATCTTCCCTACATTTGCTGATCTCCAACACAGCCTCCATTTCTCTCACCCATCGGTGAGCAGCAGCAACGTTCCCATTGCCATCAAAAGTTGGGGGCTTACACCTTTGAAAGGATCCATAGTTACAGCCTCGTGCTGTTTTTTGCACGGCTTCTTCCTCCTCCTCCTCATCATCACTTGAGACAACCGTCTCGGTTTCCGATTGCTCTCTTTCCTCAGTGGTCTTCTTCTTTTCCTTCTTCTCGTCTTCCCTCACCGCTTTAATCACTACAGTCACCACAGACGACAAGATCGTCTGCATGACCTGATGAACCTCCTCAACTACTGCCTCCTTCACCGAGACCCTTAGATTGGCGCTCTCATCACCGCCTTCCTGGTAATGGGTCTCGGGCTCCTCATGAGCCGTTTCACCAGTCTTGGCTCTACTTCTAGTGACCTGTGGTCCAGCACCACGTCCAACACGACCTCCACCTCGAGAAGCCTTCGAAGATCTACCTCCAGCCATCCTCTAAACATTATAAAATTCAAACACCAACACGGTCATTCAAGGTAATAGCTCGGATTATGTCAAGTATAGTAAGTCTCTAATTACAGTGGCCAGTTGTGATTAACCACTTACTTTACTATTCATCCCCCAAGCATTTTCTATCCTGACTACATCAGTATCCAAATCTACTAAGAGCACATAAATCAAATAACATGCGCACATAATACCAGTTAATTTTAAAAGAAATTACCTGATAACACGTAGCTACTTGGGATGGCATATTTTGGTCCTATTTTCAGTTTAAGTTTAGGTATTTGAAATAATTTACCCATTTCTCCTAAACTTTGGCTCTGATACCAACTTGTAAGGCCCCGTTTCCGGAATGCTTACCATTGGACATTCATCACCCATCATAATTATAACACATTATAATTCATAAAACATTGCAGGGGAATAATTTAACAAAAACCATTTCATGCATTAATAATTATTTTTGCCAAATAATACATCATTGTTTAAAGTTACAAAATAACGTTAGTTGCATTACAACACAAAAATATCATTTCTGCATAAAAGTCAGCCTCAGCAACAATTACCCGCCGACTGAAAATGCATAAAAGTCAGCGTTGATGAGTGAGTTCTAGTTTTATAAGTAAAATACTATTCTTTTCGTTTTAAAACATTTTCTTAACTTTCGTACGCGATCATACATCGTACATACATCAAGGTAATATCATCATTATCTTCATTATGGCACGTATTTGTTCGATTCGCACTTTTCATTATCTTTCACTTCTATCTAGATCTTGTCATATGCTAAACCCCCATCTTGGGCACAAAGCCATCTAATCTAGGGTTAAGCGACAAGGATCCCGTTTCGCACGTATGGAGTAGTCACCAAGACTGACTCCCCCTGTGTGTGAACCCTCATAGGTTAGCCAAGATCGTATGCTATATAACACACAGTTGAGCTAACAACTCTCATTGAGTTGTGAACCTCCTTTCATTTTGCTTGCAAGACTTTCATTCTTTCATTATGTTCCACTTTTTGTTATCTTTGATCTTTCGCTTCATTACATAATACTTTACGTACCAGCATAAACACACCACGTAAAGCCACATAATAATACGTAATAAGGAACATAAAGAAACAGGCCAAAACATGCACAACATCAACATACATCACCACTTAAAACATACCAAGTCTTAGCCTCTAAATCCCATTCTCCCAGAAATTTCAGAATATTTTCTAAGGCATTTAGGCGCATGGGCACTATTTGGGCGCATGAGCACTATGCGGGCACATGAACTTTACTTAGGAGCATGGGCACTATTTGGGCGCATGAGCACTATGCGGGCACATGAACTTTACTTAGGCGCATGGGCACTATTGGGACGCATGAGCCTTACTTAGGTGCATGGGCACTTGGGCGCATGGGGAACTAGGCGCATGGGCATTAGGCGCATGGGCACACACTTAGGCGCATGGGCAGGATTCTAGGCGCATGAGCACTATATGGGCGCATGGGCAGGGTTATATCCTACTTGCACTAAATTCAGACCCCAATTCTCATTCTAACATGTTCTTAACCTTATTTCTAGCATACAAAGCCCCTAAAAACAGGCATCAAACATGAAACATAACCAAAACCTCCCCATAAAAACATCCACCCGAAAACAGGGCACACACACCCCCACGGTTCACATACAGAACATCATAAAAGATAATTACATGCATTTCAGCCCCAAAACAAGTTAAAGGCAGTAAAAACCGGGGATCTAGAACTCACCTGATGCAGCCTTTGAGCAAAACTCCTCCAAACTCAAAAGCACACAGAGCTCAAACACCTAACACACCAAAACACACAACCGAACACACACAAACACACACAAACACATAAGGCTCGGTCCCGAAGCTGAAAACCCAGCTGAAACCGACAAAAACACAAGAAAACTTACATTCAAGAAGCTTCTTCTTTTTCTTCTTCTCTCTAAAACTGAGAGAAAATATGCTTTCTCTCTCTAAAAGTCGAATGAGGGTGATGTAGCAGGAGATGTGGGCGGCCATACCACCTTTTTAAACATAATAATATAAAAGTTGGCCTTTTTGACAACTTTAACCCCTTAACTTGGGTTATTTTATATTTCTTTCTTTTCATCCTTCTTTTCTTTTAAAATTTTCGGGTGTTACATTAATATTTGATAATATTACCAAAATGCACATTAATTATAAGCCACTAATTTAATGATCTAAGGTTCCAGTTCTTGCAGTCCTGAAAATATTTACGACTTCTAAAAGATCCTATACCGAAAAGAAATATACCATCTTCGAGACCTAGTTTAGTTGATTTAGAAATCTTTGGTGGGATCCTATTGAAATATTTTTTTGGATTATCATCATGTGCAAAGAGATGAGATTTGAAGAAAGTGTTGCATTGATTAGATTACGACTTTTACGGATGATTTTAATAATGAGAAAATTTTTACTTGCATATCAACTTGCCTAATACATTAATAGTGTGAGAAAATGAGAAAATTTTGCTAACTTCAATGGTGTGGTCGATATTGCTAGAGTTATGATGGAAACGAGGCAACATATTTATTTACTTCGTTTTATCAATTATTATAGCTAATATTAGTTTTGCTTTGTGCAATGTTGATAGATAACTTTCAATACTGAAGATTGTAAACACGAATTAAGGTAATTGAATTAGTGAAGTTTCTAAATGCTTGTGTACTTTCTATTTAGAAAAATACGAAACTGGAAGTGTTATGAATGAAGCCGTAATTGACCATTTCGAAAAGATCAATCACGTATAGGGATATTGTATATTTTGTTTTGTTATATTTAGTGACATTTATAGTTTACAATTTTAGTGACGTTTACTTTTACTTTTTTTCTAGCCCCACCGAGTAAAAAACCTAAATCCAGCATAAATCCACCGGTGATGAAATGTCACAATCTAGAAATAACATGTGATAAGAAATACATATGAACATAACATAATTATAGTAAAAAATGCGATGAATAAAATTAGTGGTGCATATGTGTCACACCCTCAAAATTCCACTGGCGAGGTTCTACCGTAAGGCGGCGACAAACTAGGATCTCATATATGGTCTTATCAAATGACACTATATGCGATTTAAAATAAACGTTTGATTTTAAATCAGAGTAAAACACAACTTTGAATGTAAACAATGCGGAAGCGTAAACGTTTGTAAAACTATAAGAAATAAATGTGCAAACAAGACGCCCAAAGAAATGTAGGAAATGTAAATGAATTTTCTTTCAAATAATAAAGATGATGCATGAGCCTCAAATGTGCAACCCTAGCTTTAAGCGTGACGACGATATGAGAAAACATGCGAAAATATCAACACAGGGTTGGTGAGTTCATTGACACAAGGTTGGCGAGTTGAGAAGTTTTCAAAACAAGTTTATAAATCTAGTACACATATAAAGTAAACAAAGTAAACCAATATAGATAGATAGTCTACAATCCATGTTACTAAAGTGTATGAAGTTTGTGATCGAAGCTAACAATGTATAAGTATCAATATCTCAGCCATGTATTCCCGAATAGGGGTGTTCATCGGATCGAATATCGGATTATTCAGATTTGAAAATTTTAGGACCCTATCCGAAATCCGATCAGATCCGAATAAGGAATTTTATATCCT
Source organism: Flaveria ramosissima (assembly GCA_025215565.1). Taxonomy (NCBI): domain Eukaryota; kingdom Viridiplantae; phylum Streptophyta; class Magnoliopsida; order Asterales; family Asteraceae; genus Flaveria; species Flaveria ramosissima. The sequence goes on from CM046033.1 coordinate 52,873,342, forward strand.
ATCCAAATCTATCCAAACTCGATTCGGATCGGATTCGGATATATCCGAATAATCCGAATTTATCCGAATAAACCAAATAACTATTTTTTTTCTATTTTTTGTTTGTTTTTTTTGGTAATTTTTTATTCTTAACATATTATAAGTTGGAAATTACAATAAAAGATATAAAACTAAAAAATTACAATTTGACTTGTACGCAAATTCAAAACTAAAACATAATAGTAATTGTATAGAACCCGAATATTAGAATCTCAAATTTAGAACGACGGTCGATTATTGCATAATTATATAGGATTATGAATAGAATGTGTAAATATTCTTATATATTGAGTTGAAAACATAATAGATAGTTGAGTAATGAGTATAGGGCTAGAAACATAGTTGAAGTCTTATTCGGATTAATTGGATATCCGATTAATCCGAATAAAAAAATTGTGATATTCGAAATCCGATCCAAAATCCGAATAAGGAATTCGGATTCGGATGAGATCCGATCCGGATATCCGAATAATGATTCGGATCGATTTATTCAGATTCGGATCGGATTTCGGATATTTTCGGATATCGGAATTTTTGAACACCCCTATAATCCCGAACATGGCAACAATAAATAGCTTAATTTTACACATGTTTGACCTCTAGTCGTGCTAGCACGACTAGCCCAGGTGAGGTTCGTCAAACCAAGTAGTACCCTGGTAAACCTAAGTTAACAATCCAAAAAGTGAGGACTTGAATGCTAACAACACTAAGTAAACATGTGATATCTTATAGTTTTACTATATCCGAAAAAGTATTTAAGCATGCTCTCTCCCTCAAAAGAGTACAATAAGAAGAAGGAGCTATAAAACTCAACTTAAAATGCCTAAGAAAAATATGAAATGTATAAGTCGAGAGTTATTCATTACCTAACAAATGTAGGTCCGTAAATGTGTATACATAATGGTCAAATGAACCGTGTTATATCCAAACACCGTAAACTATTAGTGTGTTTGAGAAATGTTTGACAAGTTTGACAAAGTTGACCTTTTGACCAAAGTTGACCAGATTGACCCTATAACCCGTTGGTGATTAAAATAAGAAAAAAACCTTTTTATACATGCTCAAATAGTTCAAATAGTGATTCACATAAAGTTTCATGTCAGAAATATATTTTTGGAAAGTATGACCTTGTTACACGTGTGTAATCCATTTTCAAAATCACGAAGCATATCATAACTAACATTTCAATTATGCACGTATTATATCTAAAAACTACCCATAGCATGTTAACACAACCTAAAACATCATCATACCCATAGTTTTTAAATTTAAAAACGCAAGAACACAAGTTGTACAAATTTCATCAAAATCTCCTAACATGTTTCTATGATCATTCTATCATCAATCAAATCATCATATCATGTTTTACACATATAATATTCAATATACATCACATCATGTCATAAAAGTTTCCATAAATAGCTAATATATTCATACGAAACGGTTTTCACAATTTGATTACTCCCTATCCATTCCTAGGTTCTAAACATTATATAACAATCAACTCAACTCATCAAACATGCATAGAACATCATCTATAAACCAAACTACCCAAAAAATTTCTTTTAATGGAAAGTACCCGGAAACCAAGCCGATTTTAAAAGCTCAAAACATGAATTTTCATCCACTAGCATCAACTAACATCTTAGAATCATCAATTCAATCATACTTTATCAAACTAGTATGAATTTCTACAAATGTCCCAAATTAAAGGTGTTTTTATAAGTAAGTCTCGGTTTTTGACCTAAACGACATAATTTTACAAAACCAATCCATACAAACATCATAGTATTACATACTAACATACAATCAAGCATTGATTTCAAACAATTTCATGTTTTAATTCGAGCTTCGATATTTAGGGTTCATGTTCATCATGAAAACCAAAGAGTACGAACTTGAACTAAATACTTACGTGTGATAGCAAGGAATTGATATCTAACACTTGTTTGATGCAAGCAATTCCCGAAGTCACCAACAATTTCTTGAAAGATCAAAGTGTGTGTGTTTTTCAAGGTGAGAGGGAAAAAGGGGAAGGGGGCAGCTGAATGGGGATTAGCGTTAGGGAGTTGGGTTATATATATATATATATATATATATACATATATATATATATATATATATATATATATATATATATATATATATATATATATATACATATATATATATATATATATATATATATATATTTTTATAAGAAAGGTCCTAATCGTTTCATAAGATTGTTTTATGGCTACGCGATTGAACTTTTTCTTAACTGAAACCACTAAATGATCACACAATATCAAATAAACTTAATAACATGAAATAATATTTATGTTGCTAGTTTAAAGTCATTTTTATAATAATTAGGCATTAAAAGCTGATAATGCACGAAAATGCATAAGTGCTAGAAAATTCACAATTTTCACAACTAAGCTACACATTTAATTATGTAATTATATAACATATAATTTTACACAAATGATGATTGTTTGAAAGCCTTTTTGACAAATCACCAACATTCGAGGACAGACGTGTGTGCGATCTGACAATTCTCCGAATTACCGTTACATGAAGGTTCGTGAATGTTTGTGTAATAAATGATGTATTTAAGTCGACAACATTAAATACATGGATGTATGATCAGAAAATAATGTTCGTGTTGATCAAAAAGAGACTTGAAAAATGCGGGTGACATAATTTATTTTTTAAATATAAAATAGTGTTGCCCCGGGCACGTGTTGCACACCCGACGAACGGGTTAAACTAATGCTCAAGTAAACCCACATTACCATCATAGCCATTTTTTACTAAAGAAGCTCCCACAAATTTATCAAGTGCAAAAGGCTCGGAAATAAAAATCCATTGTGGCTGCAAACATTGCATTTACCGTGCCTTAACAACAAACAAATTTTTTTTTAACATCATCATCGCCTATTGCGTGAATCCGAACAAAATTTTACAAGATCATGATTCTCAGTATGCCACAACAATAAAGTTAGATCATGGCTCAAAATTGATTTTGGTTGTGGCCACATGTCAGAAATGGATGTCGGGCCGGGGCAACCAAGTCCATCTTAGGAATATCATCACGGCCCAAAAACCACAAAATTAAAGAAACATCTTGTTGAGAATAAACGCAACATATCATCGACTTCTGACATAAACCAAATATCAATATAACCAAATAGCATAATCACATGTCTAAGGTTCCGAGTTGTGTTGGCCGTATCATTACCGACAAATAACTTTCACCAAAAATATACATTGTGCAGCTTGTAAAGTGTGATTTTTTTTTGCTTCAGGTAAGAATTTGTTTTAAAAGAATTCAATTTATCTTACAAATGTAAAGTAACAAAGTTAAAAACATTCGAGCTTCGAAAGCATTGGATGCATTAATTTGTGAGATTTACACTACCCTACATCCTGCTGCAATGAGATATTATTGTTATAATAACAGTCAGTGACCACCATTATTGAATCCCCACCACCACCAAGAGCACCACCATACAGCTCCCAAAACGCATTTAAAAAAATCAATATCTATTACTGTTTCTAAATGGGTTTGATCTTTAGGTTCAATCTGCCAACCACTCATCACATACGTAAATCAAGAATGTGTGTGAGTGTGTTACATGTGCAAGTATAGTCCATATATATTCATATACAACAACCAAAAGACACAAAAACAAAAGACTAACCGAGGGTTACAACCTTCGCTCAAGGTTAGGGGCGGCGCCGCTATCGTCTAGCCAATGCTGGTGACGATGACGGCCTGCGAAAACACCAAAGGCAATAGCGTCCCTCTAATCTTCTCTCATGCATCTCCCTTAATCTCTCTCGTTAAAACCTGGGTGTTACAGTTCGGTTGTATGCCTTCACAACCACCAGAACTACCATCATGATCCTCATTATAGCCAACATCCGAGACCACCAACGCCACTACAACCTCCGCTTGATCGTCGACAGCCACGACAAAAAGCACCACTACAACCTCCCAAACTGGACTTGAACCCTCAGGTCCACTTGGGAGAGACAAATTCATTTATGGTTTTGTATTTTTGCTTTCCATATCTTCTTTGTATGAGTTCTACGAGAGATACGAGTTGTAATCTGTTGGATGGATTCCATATCTTCTCTGTACATAAGACATGCTGCACATCTTACAGCTTTTTCACCACCTGCTACAGTTATTGAAGTGAGTAGACTACCACCAGACCAATCATCACACTGAAAACCCCGCAACGAAGTAAACGGTCTATAGGAAATCCATGTATTCCCAAACTCAGCTGTCGCGGATGCATCAAGACAATAAACATCTTTCTGACTGTTGAAAATTCCATCCTTTTTAAATGTGAACGAGATAAAAGGACGATAATCATGTGTCCCCCGCCACTCCCCAGGAAAGACACCACATATCGAAAACCCAATGATTTTATTGCATCTGGGAGGTATCATCAATGTTATTTTGTACCCAGGTTGTTCTTCTTTGAACCAACTTGGAATTCTTTTTCCAGGAATAACAATCGTTAGCGGACGATCTGCAACAGCACATCTCTGTATGCAGCAAAAGAACATATATATGAGCATCAAAACTTATTTGAAGTACCTTCGTAGTCGAATGCATATGTCTGGATAATACAAAATAAAATGCTAGAAATGGAAATATAAATAAGTAACCTTGAGGAATGATTGCTGCAACATCTTATCAAGGTATCTTTCATTAACTTCATTCTCTACAAGTTTCTTGCAATTAATGAATGAAATATAATACCACCAGTTATACACCTCAGATAGATCTTCAATCTTTTGTAGAGAGTAGCAACAGTTTGCCTCCAATGATTGTATTTTTGATGGGAGGTCATGCAAGATTTGAAGTCGGTGACAGTTATTCACTTTTAAGCTTTTAAGATGAGAAAGATGGGAGATGCTTGCAGGTAATCGGATTAATTTGTTGTTTCCACTCAGGTCTAAATTTTCCAGGGAGGAAATCGCATGGAGATTTTTGGGGAAGTCTTCACTTTCCATTTGTCTCCAACTAAGATTTAATGTTCTCAACGAACGCGAATTTGTCAGAGTATGTAAACTGATGGACTTCGGGAGGCCGTCCTTGACTAACTTTTCTACATGACCATGCTCCTCTGGAATATTATGCTGCTCCTTGCAGATTGGAATGTTGATGTTCCTAAGACTCGTACATCTTCTGAGATTCAAGTAGTCTAGACTTGCTAGATTTCCGAGTGATGATGGCAATTGCTCTAAACTAAGGCAGCAATCAAGATTTATTCTTGATAGGTTTACCATACATGAGGACACGTCTGGAAATCTCTCAAGACTTGAGCATTTATTAAGCTTTAGAAACTTCAAGGATTCCATCTCAATCATGGATGGCAGACATTTGAGCCGCTCACAACCAATAATGTACAACGTGACAAGCTTTTTGTGAGATCCGAGAGACTCATGAACCTCATCCAAATTCGTACAACCGTATACAAACAATTTCTCAATATTTGGAGCCCCTGAGACATCTGGAAACTTTGTTAGGCAGTCTAACTGTTGAAGTTTAATGAACCTCAAGTTTGGCATAATCTGTTAACAGTGATAGGAATGAACATAATATCAGTCTATGGAACTGAATCCATGTAAAGTTTGTTTGTTAACCTATATATGTAAATACTACAATGCATGACAAGCTAAAAGTGTGTCAATCAATTACTCCATACCATATTATTAGCTAATCATATGTTTTGGTAAAATATAATATGACTCGAGTCAGTTTTTAGGAATATGGTTTAATTTATTCAGCTAATTACCTTTATTCCCTGCCAAAACTGTTTAATAGCTCCTCTAACTACTTCAAGACCAACGAGCTTACTCAATTGTGCCAGTGGGAGTGAAGAAAATGGGTACTGGCTCCAACAAAGCCATCGTAAGTCAATAGGGAGACACGTAGGCTCACTAGAAGTAAATCCGCCTCTAATATCAAGTAGACGAAGATTCTTCATGCGTTCAAAAACATTGGGTTCAAAACCTACCTTCTCATATTCAGCAGCCTCATATTGCTTATAGGACACAACGATCGCTTCAATTGCTTTTAGTTTCTGAAACAAAGATTAAGCTGAGATCAAATCTTCCTCACTCTAAGAAAAAAGTATAACTTTAGGAGGAAGGAGGGGGGGGGGGGGGTTGGGGGGATTCAATACCTTATTTCTGCTGATGAAATCATGGATATCTTCAAGCTGCCATAGCCTGCTATTAGGGAAATTTTCACGAACTATCTGCCAACCCATTTCTTGTATGAGATCATGCATACCTATTTCTTTACCAGAAATTGTGATCAAAGACTTCTCAATAAGAACACTAATCCCTATTTGTGGGTCAAAACCACAGCTCTCAAGTACTTTAGTTACATGAGATAGGGTTTTGCCTTTGAAGAAGCATGCAATGTCTAGGAATATCATTTTCTCAGAAAATTCTAACCCATCAAAACTTAGCTTCAGTGTCTCAAAAATCTCTACATTTGGTGCTTTTGCTAGTCTATTAAAAGCACTTTCCCACATAGATGCTCTCCTACCATGAAAGAATGAGCCTAAAACTTTCACAGCTAATGGAAGATAGCCAGCACAGTGAATCGCACGACATGACAACTCCTCATACCCTTCTGGAGGGCTATTTGTTTTGAAAGCATACCTGCTAAACAACTCAAGAGCTTCATCAATTGGCAAACAGTCTGGTTTGTACTTCACATTTGCATCGGATATCAATTGCTCATTTCTGGTGGTTATAATGATTCTACTACCTGGACCAAACGAATCATGAGCTGCAGCTAGGAAATCTAATTGCTTACGATCATCCACATCATCAAGAACAATAAGAACTTTTTTATGCACAAATCTTGCTCGTATCATGTTGGCTCCATCTTCAGGATCCTGAACATTGAAATTGTGATTGATCATCAGAATCTCCCTTAGAAGCTTTTCTTGTAAGGCACATATATCTCTTTTACTAGAACTATTCTCCCTAACATCTTCCAGAAAGCTACTACCCTCAAACAGATAAGCCATTCTTCTAAAGAAAGCTTTCGCAATAGTTGTCTTGCCAATTCCTCCCATTCCATGTATCCCTACCATGCACACCTCTTCTTTTCCCTTTCGTCCCATTAATGAATTCAATGCATCCATATGAGCGCTGATGCCAACTAAATTGTTATCCATATCATAAGGTTGTATATCATCTAAGATTTGGTGGACAATCTTGTTGATATATGTAGATTCACCCCTGTAAATTTAAGACCACTTTTAGCTAGCTAGGTAACATGTAAATTATAGATCAATGATGAATGTTTCATACTTCAAAGCAGTGTCTGTTTGTGCATAAATATATTGTATTTGAGCTTATATGTATACAGGTGAGGCTATATATATAAGTCTACTTGCTTGTTAGGGAATTTCTCGGCCCATACGACTACGACTATAGGAGTTACTCTTGATGGGTCAAGTCTGATCACGGGTTAGTCATATGGATCGTTAGTTGAAAAATGAATCAAGCAATCAATACATGCATGTTGGTGATCGATCGACCTAGTCTTTTGTTTAAATTATTTTGAATAAAGTCTACATAACTAGTGTGTTGAGTTAGTCCAAGTCTTAAGGTTATTCAGTTGGTTGTTGCTATGTTAGTCTATTTAAGAGACCATGTGGTTTCAGTCGTTATATATAATTTTTAGGTGAATAAAAGAAACTTCTCCGCTCAATCTTTATTCTACCTTTCCACAACAATTATAATTCATTTTGTTGAGTTTGTGAGTGTGTTTTGAGGCTTCAAACCTACAAGGATTCATTAGGATATTATTAATCATCCTATGGAATATTGATTTAGTTGTGTTATATGACTGACTTGTGGAGGTAATTGATAAAAAGCAACAGATGTGTGAAATTCTATTTACTGTTTGATTGTTTCTGAGATATGCATGCCAGATAAATTGGCAGTGGCTGTTAGAGCCTCCTTCCATGCATTCACTTTATCCATGTCTCCTCTATACTTTTCCCCGTGCCGTTGAAAGAAAATAGCGATGTGGTTCTTCTGTCCGCGAATATCAGATGGATCGACATGATAGAACACCGGTAACACCTTCTGTCCCATCCGATTATGACATTCTATGATTTTGGCAAGTTCAATCAAACACCATGAAGAGTTGGCATAGTTTTTTGAGAAAACAACCACTGCAAACCTTGATTCTTCAATAGCTCTAAGGAGTTCCGGAGAAATCGCTTTACCACTCTGGAGCTTCTCCTCATCTTTGAATACACATAATCCTCTCTGTACTAGAGCTGCATAAAGATGATCGACAAAATTGTATCGAGTATCCTCGCCTCTGAAGCTTAAAAAGACATCATATGTCCACCTCCTTGTCGGTACAGAATACGGAGAAGACTTGAAAGGTGCCATTGAAGTAGATTGATATGCAATTTTTCCTATTGATTTGAACACAAGGGTCGTTAATAACAATCAAAGATGAACTGGATCAACCGGTCACATGAAACTTTGGAATTAGAGACTAAATAACACTACTAGAAATCTACAAGAAAGAAAACGTCATGATGAGATGTTGAAAAATGACTCTATTATAAGAATTCTTGTTTTCATATAGGCAATTAAATCGAAGAATCATATTTTAACGTCTTTCATATGGATGGAATATTGGAATTCTAAAAAGGACTATAAAATTGGTAAATATTAATTTTTTTTGTTCTTCTTCATTTGGCGTGAAAATATTAAAATGAACATTTCGATTGACGTTTTTAGCAAAATGGACATTGATTTTATCATTTTAAAATATAATGTTGACCAATTAAAGTACGCCATGTTGAGGTTTATGGCAACACGACAACCACATAGCCAGCTCTGAAATTCAATTTACGTAATTTCTAGAGGGTTGTTAATCAATAAAAGCATGACAAGTGCACAAAAAAGGCTAAAAAACAGCCGAGGTCCTAGCCACCCATTAATAAGGCTTTATCTTAATCGAGATTTACCGTTACAGCTTGATACAGTCGGAAACAGAATGATAAATAATTGAACCTGTTGATTCAACGAGAATACCAGGAACAATTCTTCTAACTATCGTTAATTCGTAAAGAATGCCGATAATCAGGATTCACACTAACACACACAGTGATAGAGAGGAAAACAAGATTTTTTCATAAACTTCAATATTATTTCACTCATCTCTTACAAGCATATAAAGAAAGAAAACATTAGTCAAATGGGCCACAAAACATAAACGGGCCAAAAACTGGGCCAAATGTAAAGTCCCAACAAAATGTAAAAATAAGATAAAAATTGAAATAACTACTAAAATAATCCGTTTTTGGGCCGAAATGATGACCCAAACCGCCTACGGCTATTTGTGAAAACGTGCTCCTCGGTCCAACGGTCGTTTTGACTGGTCGCATGTCCAAAACGGAGACTTCTAGCCCAAGTTATGGTCATTTCAGTAAAGCCCCTTTTGATAAGCGATCTTAGGCCTTCAAAAAGGCTATAGCTTGCTCATCCACACTTGGGCCCACATCACAGCTACACCAGCTCTTACCACAAACATTTGAAACTGAGTCGGCTGAGTCGGCTTAAATGCTAACCATGCGACCACACAAACTCTGCCATCACAAGTCTGACAAATAAAATAGACATGTCTATTGTAGCGACTAAAGTATAGCTGACCTCATAAAAAAAACTACTCTTGACTAAAAATTTAGCCTCGTCTTTTGAAATAGACGATAGCGAATGTGCCACGTATGCACGACCTCTAAGGAAAAGCCAAGTTTTTCTTTGTTATTATACACAGACTTATACAATTTATATTTTGTTTTAACTAGTGTGTGACTGGCTCGCGCGTTGCGCGAATTTACTTTCCGCCTTTTTCGCATATCAACGTTAGGTTGTTTATCGACCCGCGTTTCGCGGCGGAGTTCAAACATCACGAAGATCAGGTGATCAAAAGACTTTCTTTATAGTTAAGGGCTCGGAAACAATATTCGTGCATTGTGGATGCAAATAATGCATTTGTCACGCTATAACAATGCCAATGTTCTATTTTATCATCATCACCTATCAAACGGTTCAGAACCTATCACAAGGCAGAAGGTTCTTCCATCACATAATTTTTTTACAAATATATAAACACTTTATTCCAAACAGTTGCCCAAACAAAACCCATCTTCTTTACTGATGTTTGGGTAAGCTTTTCAAAAGAGCTTATTGACTTTTTGAAGTGTAAAAAGACAATAATGCTCCTCCAAAAGTCATAATAAGTTACAAAGTTACAAATTGTAACTTATTATGACTTTTGGAGGGGCATTGTTGTCTTTTTACCTTCCAAAAAGTCAATAAACACTTTTGAAAAGCAATCTCAAACACCCACTAAAGTTGAATTTACAAATTTTCAATTCAGATCTTTTAACTATACTTCAAAATTTGTTTCAATGTTACATTGTTACCAAAAGATATCTCCTTTACCCCCAAATCTATTAAAAACCAAAATCAAACTAAACCTCAAGAACAACCCCAAAGCATCAATTAACACACCAATTCCTACGTATTTTCACAAACAAAGACGACTCAAAGCATCAATTAACACACCAATTCCTACGAATTTTCACAAACAAAGACAAACGCTAAGAACGTAAGCACACATAACTTACTAATTCTACAAATCTACAATATACAAACAAGACCAACACTACAAAGACTCGAATAGATGTTTCAATTCTAATATCGGGCTCAGAGTGTCTACAACAATAAATACACCATGGCTGGAGGGCGGGTTGCAAGCAACAACTTGCCATCCTCCAACCCTTCCATAAACTCATCACGACCCATTAGAAATACGCACCGAAGGCAACGTGAAACCAAGGGCAAATCACATCAAACTAATAACCAAAGCAAATGTTGGTAATCATCGGTTTTTTAACACATCAAAAGCAAAAAGAGGTGGTCAGACCATTGCCATCTACACCACCGCCATCAATAGCGGCAACATTAACAACACCACCAGCAAGATCACCACCATCCTAGACTATCGCCCCTTCGATTTCTGTCGCAGTCACCCTCACTGAGCCGAAATAAATCTGAACTATGATTCCATCACAAACCCCACCATCAAGATAAACAATAATCAAGAAAGGGGTGTTGCATGTTGTGTATCAGGAAAGAAGCACGTTACCGGAGTGCAAAACCACCGCAACCATGGCTAAGCTTTTAGGGCTTCGCCGACAGCGTGACAAGAACCGACTGCGGTTGTTGCAGCAGCAACGGTTGAAAACAGTGTTGCGACGGTTGCGGCACGACGGTGGCGGGGTTGACGTGCGTCGATGGTGGCAGTGACGGTGACGGCGCAGCGGTGGCACTCATACGACAGAGCACCATTCCTCGAGGTTTGGCCCCCAAATCTTCCCATTTAAAGTCATGAGGGGCAAAACGAAACCAGGGGTGGTGGTGCTACAGCGATGGCGCGACTGCGGTGGGCCGAACTGAGTATCTCCCTCAACCTCTCATCTCCCTTTCTCTCACTAAACAATGCATAAGGTTAAACATGGAGGCATCGAAAATGACAGAAATGGCACAAATGCAAAACAATATTACCTATGTGGCCAGATTCAAAACCATCAAAATCAACTATTCATCACACTTGCTTTTTTAATATTATAAAATTTCCTCCTCACTTTCTCTACTTCATCCACCACCACCATCGACTTCATCCACCAAGATTCTGATCTCCTCGTTGAGTCATCCACGTATATACTAGTTCCCACGCAGATACCGTTCTCACACCTCTGACATATTCTCGTGAATCTCCGGTTATGATCTTGGAAATTAGTTGTTTTAATAAAAAAGAGAATAAACAAGCATGAGATAGGGATGATACCATGTGAAACAAGAAGAATATGCCGGAGGCGTGGCAAAAATTATCTTCGTGGGGATGGTATCTAAGTGGATGATTTAATTAGTGAGAGAGTGATAAGGAAACAAAAAGAAAATATGAAATAAACAAATCTATTGTTTATTACGATAACCCATTAACCTAGTATATAAGATAAAGAACAAATGTAACCCTTGTTTATTGCGATAACCCATTAACCTAGCTAGTGGTCCACATCAGGCCATATCGCGCAGGCCATATCGCTATTGTAAGTTGGAGTTATAGTAGTTAAATTAGTGGACCACAATGAACGTGATAAAATTTTTAAAAAGATATAGCAATAGTATACTCTAATTAAATGTATGAAACTGATTTATTTAATGATGTAATTAGTATAAATAGAAAAAAAATTTAATGTGAGGCAACTAGGGAAGTATTTCTAGCCATAATTTTAATACCAAGAATTCAAAGAAAAAAGGAAAATAAAACATATTTCAACGCAAATAGAAAAAAACAAAACGTCACATTGATTTCACTTGTGATATAGAATTTTTTTTGTGAAGTACATTGATTCCACTTGTGAATCAATGTGATGTTTTTTCTCTTTTTATTTTCCTTTGTTTTTATGCTAAAATTTTATGATTGTGTTTATTTTTCTTTTATTTTTGGATTTTTGAAATTAAATTGTATGTATTGTGTGGCTAGAATTAACTCTTTATTTTTTTTTTGTGTTCCCTTTTGAACTTCCCATATATGTGTGTATGTATATATTAGAGGGTTCATAAGAAAATCATATATATATATATATATATATATATATATATATATATATATATATATATATATATATATATATATATATATGTGTATGTGTGTGTGTGTGTGTGTGTGTGTGTATGTAAATATATATATATATGGTGCGGAACGAATGTTAACATTTCTTTATTGCGATAATCATGTTAACTTATCAAGATCAGTTTGTTAGAATAATGTCATTTTATATATATAATGTTATGTTTTTTTTATGTATATGTGTAAATTCACAAGTATAAAAAAAATTATAACATGTGTAAGTTACTTACACCTCGCAAATATTTAGAGGTGTAAGCGTAACTTACACATATCATAACTTTTTTACACTTGTGAATTTACACATATACATAAAAGAACATAACGTTGTATATTTTTTTTGTTAAGAAAAAGAAGGTTGGGTGGTTGGTATGTTATTCTGATTGTCGCCATATCGCTCTAGCATACCTCTGCCTCTGACATGGGTTGGCTTTGGTGGTTGATTTATGCTTCTAGTTGTTGCCACCTTGCTCACCTACCTCTTTATATACCACCCCCACTATTACGTTGTGTTCCCAAGTCTCATTCAATAAGAGAAAAGAAAGGAAGTGGAAGGAAAGAAAAAATAGTTGTGTTCCAGAGTTTTTCTTAATGGAATGATTGTTAGAAATTTGTGTTGAGAGAAAAGAATAGAAGTGAAAGGAAATAAAAGAAAAATGAAGGTTAAATTCAATTCTTCCAAAATGGAAGAAAATGAAGAGAAAGGAAAAGAAAGAAAAGAAGAGTAAAGGAGAGAAGAGAAGAGAAAGGAAAAGAAATTGTTTTCTTTCTTTTCTTTTGTTAAGTAAACACGGGAACACAGCGTTAGGGTTGAGAGTGGATGGCTGAAAAGTTCCTCTCTGGTATACTTCTGCCTCTGTGATTGGTTGGATTTTGTGGCTTATTTGCGGTTTATGTTCCTTTGTTGTGCTTCTGTTGTGCTTGATCCCCTCTACACAAAGAATCATATCGAGAAAGAGAAGCATAGAGCGAGGGTGATCAGCTATTTGTTTTCCGACATGGCTTTGCATTTGTGACATTGATTCGTGACACTTTGTGTTTGGTGGTCGATTTTTGGATCTGATCATCTTTCTATTTTAGGGTTCTCTCTATCATGCTTTTGGGGTTTGTTGTTTATGTGTGTTCGGTCACTAATGATGAACTTTTGTTTGTCAGAGACTGTTTCCGATGTGTACCTTGTTTTTAAGGTGCTTAGAATCCAATCTATTTTGGTCTCTGGTTTTGTTGTTTCCATCGTGAATATTGAATGCTTACGGTGACATTTTTGGGTCAATGATGGTTACCTTTGGTTGATTTGAGATGCTCTTAAATCCATAACCTAATGCTTTAAAGTTTAAACCCTTATTGTAAATTTCAATTTGGGTTTGCATGATGTGTTAGTCAATGGACAGACCTTCTCAGTGTAAGAACATTAGTTCCTCATCATCTCAAAATCATATAGAGTTAATAATTAGTTGTTTCTTCGATGATGATGTGTGTACCTCATCTGAGAACCTTTTGAGTCCATGTCGTTTGGAGTGAAACTTAAATATTTTGGCCACTGCCGGTTGTGGTGAAGATCTTGGCACGTTTGAACCAAGAATTAAAAGATTGGAAGGTTGTGATAAAAAATCATTTTTATCTAAGCTCATTGTTTTGGTGTGGGATTCGCGTTAAGTTATTCATGGCCATAATGAACTACAGTCTCTAAGACATTCAAGATTCATTATATATGAATATTGTCCATTATATGATGTGTACGATTATGAATTGTTATGTTATTTGGTTTCTTTACCATATATATGAACTTCAAATGATCCAGAATAGTAAAACTTTTTTCTCTTTTTCATTTCTTACTTTTGCGGTTCTATATTTATAAAGGATGACCTATAGAGAACATGAGGCGTGGACATTATCGTATAGAAAAATAAAGGTTATCAATTTAGTTGTTAGTAAGACAAACATTAAGGTTGTGATGATAACTAGATGTGTTTCTTCTTTTGGCGTGATAACCGTTCCTAGTCTGCAGCCAAAGAGTCTTAAGCGTACGAAGTATCTAATGGCCTAATGATATTGATTTCAATCCAAATGGAACATGACAAAATTTCTTATTGGGTCTCTAATTCCAAAGTTTCTTGTGATTGGTTAATCTACCTCATCTTTTATTGTTCGTAACGACCCTCTTGTTCAAATAGAAAGAAACATCCACATATCGATCTACTTCAATGGCACATTTCAAGTCTTTTTCATATTCTGTACCAACTAGGAGGTGGAAATATGATGTTTTTTTAAGCTTCAGAGGTGAGGATACTCGATACACTTTTGTAGATCATCTTCATGCAGCTCAAGTACTGAGAGGAATATGCGTCTTCAAAGATGACGAGGAGCTCAGAAAAGGGAAAACAATTTCTCCGCAACTCGTTATAGCTATTGAAGAATCAAGGTTTGCAGTGGTTGTTTTGTCCAAAAACTATGCCAACTCGTCATGGTGTTTGGTTGAGCTTGCCAAAATCATGGAATGCCATAACCGGATGGGACAAAAGGTTATACCGGTGTTCTATCATGTCATCCATCTGATATTCGCGCGCAGAATAACGACATTGCTGTTTTCTTTCAGCAACATGAGGAAAGGTTTAGAGAAGAGACGGAGAAAGTGAACGTGTGGAGGGAAGCTCTAACGGCCACAACCAATTTATCTGGCATGCATATCTCAGAAAAATTCAAAGAGTAAAACAAATATTCCTTCATTTGTTTCTTCATTTACCTCCAGAAGCCAATCATATTACACAAACCTTCTTTTTATGTGGTTGATATCGACTTTGTTGTAGATGTATCAAAACACGCTTTAACTCCCAACTTTTTTAGAAACTGATTCAGTATTCCAATCGAGAGAAGTGGAGTAACCACTCATGTTTTCTCGTCTTAAGTGGGTGTTTGGGATTGCTACTTTTTAACCAACTTTTAACGTAAACTTAATAAGTCAATAAGTATGTTTGGAAAACATATAAGAGAGAGTTAGTAAGTAGATTTTAAAGGAGTAAATTACATGGATGGTCCGTGTGGTTATGTTGAAATTTTATATTTAGTCCTTAAAGTTTAAAATCTTTGAATATGGTCCCTAACATTTCTTTCTATTTCATATATGGTCCCTAAGTCTGTTAGTCAACCTTTAGTGATGTTAAATATTATAAAAATTAGCATTTTACTCGCATTAGCCATTGATTTACTTTAACTTTTAAACTATAATATTATTTTTACTAATGAAAATTTTATATTATTGCTTTTCAATTTTTTATATTTTTTTATTATTTTTATAATTTCATTATTAATATGATTATTATTTAATTATATTTTAAATACACAGATAAAAAAACTTCTTAAAAACATGTTTTTCAAATGTTCGGTTTTGAACCGTTCGTTTTTTATACGCCATTCTTAAAACTATTTGATTTTTTAAACTTTTTTTAAATTGGTTGGTTTTTTAAACTTCTTTTTTTAACAATTCATGTTTTGAAGTATCTTTTCTTAAGAAAAATGTCAATTTTTAAATATTTTTTTAAAACAATTCAGTTTTAAAGTATTTATAAAAGAAGACATTTTTATAAAGGTTTAAAAAAATCCGCATAGTGATTTAAAAAAAGAAAGATTAACCAAACATTTAAAGAAGACAAATTTTAAAACATTTTTATTTGTGTATTAAATAATAAACATATTTATAATTAAAAAATTATAATAAAATGTCAATTACATTGATGATCTGTACAAGTAAAATAATTATTTTGATAAATTTTGACATCAGTAACTGAACTAACAAAGTAGGGACCATTGATGAAACATAACTATAACATTAGGGACTATATACGCAATTTTAAAACTATAAGGAGCAAATCCAAAATTTTAACTAAACCACAGGGACCATTCATGTAAGTTAGTCATTTTAAAGAATAAATAAGTAAATTTTAAAAAGTTAGTGGGAGTTACTTTTGAAAAGTTACTTTTCAAAAGTAACCTCTCAACAAAATAAGCAAATCCCAAACACCCTTTAAGACTAGGATGCAATAATAAACTAAAAAGTGTCTACCGGTCACAAGTTTAGGTATGTCAATGACTAGAACGAAAATGTATGGTCTAATTGGTCATGTTCAAGTGACATAATCTTGTTTTAGATAATGTATTCGATCACAAATGCTTATACATCTAAGCCCAATTACAATATATTTATGTTACTTGGCATACTTAAATCTATCTTAAATTCACAGGGGTGAATCTACTTATATCAACAAGATTATCCATATATGAGATCTTATGTGATATGGAGAACAATTTATTTGGCATCAACTCTCATATGGATGCATTTTATTCATTATTGAGAACACAAGAAAAAGAAGAGGTGTGTATAGTAGGGATATATGGAATGGGAGGAATTGGCAAGACAACTATTGCCAAAGCTTTGTTTAGAAGAATCTCTTATATGTTTGAAGGTAGTAGCTTTGTGACAGATGTGAGAGACAATAGTTATAGTAAAAGAGATATATGCGCCTTACAAGAAAAGATTCTAAGGGATATTTTAATGATTAATCACAATTTTAATCTTCAGGATCCTGAGGATGGAGCAAATATGATACGAGCAAGATTTGTGCATAAAAAAGTTCTCGTTGTTCTTGATGATATGGATGATCGAAAGCAGTTAGAGTTCCTAGCTGTAGCACATGACTCCTTCGGTCCAGGAAGTAGAATCATTATCACTACAAGAAATGAGCAACTGTTATATGATTCAAATGCTAAGTACAAACCGGATTGTTTGCTAATGGATGAAGCTCTTGAGCTATTTAGCATACATGCTTTTAAAACAACTCACCCACCAAAAGGGTATGAGGAGTTTTCATGTCGTGCTATACGTTGTGCCGGCTATCTTCCTTTAGTCGTGAAAGTTTTGGGCTCTTTCTTCCATGGTAGGAAATCATTTGTGTGGGAAAGTGCTTTCAATAGACTAGCAAAAGCACCAAATGTTGAGATTTTTAAGACACTGAAGTTAAGTTTTGATGGGTTAGAGGTTACTGAGAAGAAAATATTCCTAGACATTGCTTGCTTTTTCAAGGGCAAACACATAGGATATGTAACTCATGTGCTTGAGAGTTGTGGTTTTGACCCACTACTAGCAATTCACGTTCTTATTGAAAAGTCTTTGATCACTGTTTCTAATCATATAATAGGCATGCATGATCTCATACAAGAAATGGGATTGCAAATAATTCGTGAGAGTTTCCCAAATAGCAGGCTTTGGCAGCTTCAAGATGTCCATAATTCCTTAAACAGTAATCGGGTAGTAGATCGTTCTCTCCCATTTAAATCAAGTGTTGTTCTTACAGTGACTAAGGGTTGATATGTGCTTAAATCTTTGTTTCAGAAACTAAAAGCAATTGAAGCAATCGTGGTGTCCAATAAGCAATATAATGTTGACAAAGATGAGGAGGAAATGGGTTTGAGCGCTGATGTTTTTGAACGCATGAAGAATCTTCGCCTACTTAATATTAGAGGAAGATTTACTTCTCGTGAGCCTACGGTTTTCCCTAAAGACTTACGATGGCTTTGTTGGAGTGAGTACCCATTTTCTTCTTTAACAATGTCACAAATGAGGAAGCTCGTTGGTCTTGAAGTAGTTGGTGGCGTTATTAAACACTTTTGGAACGGACAAAAGGTAATAAGCATATTCTTAGCAATAGATTGGAGCCACAGAAAACATATTAGCTAATGTTCCACAACTTTTCTTAACATATTCCAATGTTTATAAGTGCGAACAATGTCATAATAACATGCTATGCCAGCTTCAAGATATACATGATTCAGTTTACAACCTTGGCTATAATTACGTTCATTATTTAATTTCTAACTTTGTTAACAGATTATGCCGAACTTGAAGTTACTTAGACTTCACCAGTTGGATAGCTTAACAATGTTTCCAGACGTCTCAGTGGCTCCAAACATTAAGAAACTGATTTTATCACGTTGTACAAACTTGGTTAAGGTTCATGAGTCTCTTGGATCTCACAAAAGGATTTTCAGGTTGCACATTAATGGTTGCGAGCTGAAGGGGTATCACCCTAAATAAACGAACAAAACCTGAGAACACAAGGTATAGCCGCGGCCTAAGCTGGAAGTCCAGCCGCGGCCCACTCACATTAAAACGAAAAGCCGCGCCCCGTTAAGACCGAAGGCTCAGCCGCGGCTCATCCAGGATAGGGGGCCAACCGCGGCCCAAGCTGGAAGTCCAGCCGCGGCCCACTCACATTAAAACGAAAAGCCGCGCCCCGTTAAGACCGAAGGCTCAGCCACGGCTCATCCAGGATAGGGGCCCAACCGCGGCCCAAGCTGGAAGTCCAGCCGCGGCCCATTCACCTTAAAACGAAAAGCCGCGCCCCGTTAAAGCCGAAGGATCAGCCACGGCTCATCCAGGCTAGAGGCCCAACCGCGGCCCAAGCCACATCTCCTGCACAACGGGACCCCAAGCTACGACCCGTGACGCCCAACTTGTGTAACGTACCTAAGCCGCGACTAGCTTATCACGGGAACAAACAGGAGAGACCTAGAGCCGCGGCACTGGGTATGTACCCCCAGCCGCGGCTCAGTATACCAAAGCCAGATCGAACACCAGACTTCGTAAAATTCCCATGTCAAGCACTTGTGAAAACCCTCACGTAAACTTGGCAACCAAGGAACCATTTCATTGGTTGCAAAGGAATAAGAAAGAAGACAAAACGGATAAAGCCAAAACAATGGTAGGAAGTCAGAACAGCCACCAAATCTCTAAGTCAACTATCAAGACAAACCACATTAATGCTATTCAGAAACCCTTTTCACCAGAAGGGTATAAAACCCTAAGCTAGGGAACTTCAGTCCCAGATCATTGACCACAGGTTTCCAAGAATAGAACCATGCTATGTTTAGTCTCCATGTATCAACACTATAAATACTTCCGAAATTCCACAGGAAGAGGCAGATTGAGATCAATACACACATACATTCACACAACACTAATTACAAGTCATTTACTTATTCAGCTCTCTCGATACAAATACTTATTCTCACGCCGGAGTGTGGTCTCGGGGAGAAATCCCTTTCTGTCCGAGGCGAGGCTCACGGTGTTGTTGTCTCGCAGATATTCCAGTCAGCTGAAGCTCACGTCAAGTCTCAGCCAGGTTCCGGGTACTCTGCCCAGACGAAGCCAAGTCCATCTGAAGCCCAGCTCAGTGAAGCCCAAGCCCAGTCGCATCCCATCTTCCAGCTGCATTCCGCTTTCCCAGTAACCAAAGCCCCTGCCTAATCCACAACAGCAAACTCATTTACGCACTGCTCCCGAGTCTTAATCCCTTGATTAATATTCGTGTAGCAACATTTGGCGCCATCCGTGGGACCCAGACGTTACTCAAACAATTGTCATGGATTCAGGCCAGGGAACCCCTCACCATAAGAATACTAGTGACGCCGAAAATCCACACACCACCGCCTCCCCGTTAGCAGCCACCACAGGGGACGGTAACAACTGTGGTAGCGTCATCACCCCAGAATTCATCAACAAAAATCGAGAACAAATCCTCTCTATGCTGGAGCAGGAGGAAAGAGAGCGACGTCTTAGGGACATCCGAACACGTCTCGAATATGAAGAAACTCCAGAGGAAAGGAATCATGAAGGAGAGGACGGTCGAAGAGACAAGGTAGAGAATGCCGAAGGTAATCTGAAAGCAAAGAAGAGTCAAGGCACCGCCGCAGTCGGAGAGAAAGCGGAAGCCGACGATGACTTTAGCAAGCCATACCGCCCATCCACGGCAAGAGCCAGATCTAAGTTCATACCAAGAATAGCAGAGTTTACTTTCCCTCCGAAACTCAAGATGCCATCCAATGTAGGAAAGTACAATGGCACGGGCGATCCAGACGACCATCTTGCAATTTTCGTAGGCGCTGCTGAAGTGGAGCAGTGGTCGATCCCCGTGTGGTGCCACATGTTTGCTCAGACTCTGACCGGCGCAGCTAGAGTCTGGTTCGACAGCCTTCCAGTTGGAGGGATCGGAAGTTTCGAGGAACTGGAGGAAGACTTCTTAAGGAATTTCAGTCAGCAGAGGTTATCCGCCAAAGATCCAACAGAACTGCATAACATCAAAAGAGGCGACGGTGAGTCCATCGAAAACTTTATCACAAGGTATTCGAAAGAAAGTATGCAGGTACGGGGGGCCGGGGAGACGATCAGAATTTCAGCTTTCATCCACGGAGTAAGGAATGATCAGTTGGTGGAAAGATTTCACGAACGTCTCCCAAAGACGGTAGACGAAATGTTGGAGAGGGCCAAAGCGTTCGTCAGAGGGAAGAAGGCATGTGAGCAGCTGAAGGACAGGACGCCGAAGAAACTTGTGTCCCCTATGTGGGACTCGCCAAAAAGGCCAGGAGGGTCAAGGTCGTGGGAGAAACCACGTTTCCAGCCGCGTTACCCACAACGAAGCCCGCCTTTCCAACCTCGTTTCACCCCTCCAATTCGGAACCCGCAGGGTCCCAATGTAACCCTCCCACCTCTGATAAAAACCCCAAGTGAAATTCTAGCCACAGAAAACATCAACTTTACCAAGCCCACACCTTTGAAGCCAGGAGTGAAAAGAGACACGAGCAAGTATTGTGAATTTCATAAAGAAAATGGGCATGCAACAGATGATTGTTTCTCGTTAAAGCGACAGATAGAGTTGGCAATAAAGACAGGAAAGCTCGCACACCTGTTGAGAGAGTTGAAAAAAGCACCCCAGGCGGGGGATAAAAGGAAGGAGATATTCATGATAAGGGTCGCAGAGTGCAGCATCAAACGTCATTCTGATCACATGGAGCCGTGGATGGCACAGGAAATTTCGTTTCCTCCGATACATGGCGGAAGTTTTGCCAACGGCCCTTTGACAATTTCAGCCATCATCGCAGGACACCAGGTACACAGAATATATGTAGATAGTGGGAGTAGTTCGGAAATTATGTACGAACACTGTTTCTTGCAGCTTGACGAGGAAATCAGGAGAACTCTAGATACAAAGACGCACCTCCTCACTGGTTTCGCAGGAGAGGTAGTGCAGACCCTGGGCCAGATACAATTACCAGTTGCCATAGGAAACCACACAGGGTGGCGGGAGGTCACCATGAATTTTCTGGTTGTGAGATCCCAATCGTCTCATAATGTTTTACTTGGAAGGCCGGGTCTATGTATGCTTGGAGCAGTCATATCCACAGTCCATGCCGCGATCAAATTCCCCACTCCAACCGGAGTTGTCACCATATACTCCAGTAAAGAATGCAAAGATGTGAAAGCTATCGCTCCAGGAACAGCAGAGGGGGAGGATGAGCTGGTATGCCCAACGCTGGAGAAATGGGTAATTAACCCCCTTTTTCCGGAACAAAAAATTACCATCGGTGGGCAGCTGGGTGACGCAACTAAGGAACGACTTCGTCATCTGCTGCAAAACAACTTGAACGTTTTCGCGTGGCAACCCACCGACATGGAGGGTGTCCCACGCAGCACAGCAGAGCATAGATTGAACACACGAGCATCAAAGGAACCAGTTGCTCAGAAGCGTCGGCACATGGGTCAGGAACGAAGTCGGGCTGTGGTTGAAGAAGTCAAGAAACTACTTGAAGCAGGTATTATTCGAGAGGTACGTTACCAAACCTGGGTTGCTAATCCAGTAATGGTAAAAAAGAGCGATGGCACATGGAGGATGTGCATTGACTTTAAGGATCTCAACAACGCGTGTCCTAAGGATTGCTATCCACTCCCGGATATTGATCTGAAGGTGGATTCCCTGGCAAGCTTTCCTTTGAAGTGTTTCCTTGATGCTTACAAGGGATATCACCAGGTGCAAATGGCCCCCGAAGATGAAGACAAGACTGCTTTTTACACAGATGTTGGCATCTTCTGCTTCACAAAAATGCCGTTTGGTTTGAAGAATGCGGGGGCTACTTACCAAAGATTAATGGATAAAGCTTTTTCTCAGCAGACAGGAAGGAACATCGAAATCTACGTGGACGATGTGGTGATAAAGAGTCGTGACGAGGAGGATTTGCTTGCGGATATCGCTGAAACTTTTCAAACTTTGAAAGCGATGAACATGAAGCTGAATCCTAAGAAGTGTTCGTTTGGAGTAGAAGAAGGGAAGTTTCTAGGAGTGGTGGTGACAAAGAGAGGGTTAGAAGCCAACCCTGAAAAGGTGGCAGCTGTCCTTAATATGCCATCCCCAAAATCAGTTAAAGAAGTGCAAACACTCAATGGGCGACTGGTGGCCCTGAACAGGTTCCTCTCGAAACATGCTGAGCGTGCTTTGCCTTTCATGACCACTTTGCGCAACTGCTTGAGCAAGAAGGATTTCTTATGGACAAATGAAGCAGAAGCAGCATTTCAACAGATGAAGGTATACTTAAGCAACCTGCCCAGGCTGGTAGCTCCCTTCCCTAAGGAGCGACTGGTAATGTACTTATCCGCAGGAGAAGAAGCTGTAAGCGCTGTGTTGATGAACAGAGAGGAAGAGCAGACCCCGATTTACTTCATCAGTCGGGCCCTTAAAGATCCAGAAACCAGGTATTCGCCCATGGAAAAACTAACTCTTGCTTTAGTGTATGCCTCCAGGAGATTGCGAAGATACTTCCAGGCCCATGCGATTGAGGTCTGGACCAGCCAACCCATACAACAAATTTTAAGAAGGCCAGAGATATCGGGAAGATTGGCAAAATGGGCAATAGAATTGGGAGTCTTCGAGATAGAGTACAAGCCAAGAGTAGCAATCAAGGGGCAAGTCGTGGCTGATTTTCTAACAGAAATGCCACAAGAGAAGGGAGGTAGCAATGACAACGAAAAATCTGTGGGTCAAAACAACGGAGAATGGTGTTTGCATACCGATGGAGCGTCAAATGATGAGGGGTCAGGTGCTGGTATGATACTGACAGGGCCGGAGAAGGAAGAAGTGACTTACGCCTTGAGGTTGGCTTTCAAGAGTTCCAACAATGAGGCGGAGTATGAGGCACTGTTGGCTGGCTTGAGGTTAGCCAAGCAAATGGGAATCAAGAAACTCCACGCCCACGTAGACTCATTACTGGTTGCAAATCAGATTAATGGGTCTTACGATGCCAAGGAAGCAACAATGAAGCAATACCTCAGTAAAGCAAGAGATCTTATCAGCAGCTTTGAGGAATGTAATGTCTCACACGTTCCGAGAAGCCAAAACAAAAAGGCAGACGCTCTTAGCAAGCTTGCCTCAGTCACTTTCAGCCATCTGGCAAAAGAAGTAAGAGTTGAAGTGCTACAGTCCCCGTCAATTGAAGAAAAGGAGATAGTCTCGGTGAACGAAGTAGCGCAGGGATCTTGGATGGATCCAATTGTCAAATTCCTGGAAAGCGGCGATCTACCTGAGGAGAAGGGAGATGCCAGAGCAATTCAAACGAAGTCACTGCAGTACGAGCTGCGGCAAGGGATCCTGTACCGCAAGTCTTATATGGGGCCATTATTACGATGCCTTACACCAGACGAGGCAAGTTATGTCGTAAGAGAGATACATGAAGGCATTTGTGGCATTCACGCGGGACCAAGAATGGTAGTAGCAAAAGCAATGGGAGCGGGATATTATTGGCCCGGGATGCACAGGAGTGCCACCGAGGAGATCCAAAGATGTGACAGCTGCCAGAGGCACGCACCAATGTGCCACAGGCCCAAGAATGATCTAATCCCAGTCCATGCTGCGTGGCCTTTCCAGAAGTGGGGGATGGATATTGTAGGCCCCTTCCCAGTTACAGCCGGAGGAGTTAAATTTCTTTTAGTGGCCGTGGATTATTTCACAAAGTGGGTAGAAGCCAAGGCTCTGAAGTCAATCACAGGGCAGCAAGTAAAGAAATTCACGTGGGAAAACATTATCTGTCGTTTTGGACTTCCGTTATTCATCGTGACGGACAACGGAAAGCAGTTCGCGGAGAATCCATTCAAATCATGGTGTAGCGAGCTGCAAATCCAACAAATTTTCACGTCAGTGGCACACCCACAGGGCAACGGTCAGGTCGAGAGAGTTAACCGCAGCATCGTGGAAGGGATAAAAACAAGACTGGGTGTTGAAGGAAAGAATTGGGTGGAAGAGTTACCCAATGTCTTGTGGGCCCATCGGACCATGCCCAAAACCAGCCATGGTGAAACCCCATTCAGTCTAACTTACGGGTCGGAAGCCATGATACCCGTTGAGATAGGCATACCAACAACTCGGGTCACACAAGCCCCTGAGCAAGAGAATGAGGACAACCTGCGGCTTAATTTGGATTTGCTGGAGGAAAGAAGGATGGTGGCAGCAATCCGGGAGGCAAAGCACAAGAAGGAAGTTGAGCGATACTATAACTCTCGTGTGAAGCACCAAACATTCAGGGTAGGTGATTACGTCTTGAGAAGTAATGAAGCAAGCAGAGTTCAAGATCAGGGCAAGCTGGGTCCGCGTTGGGAGGGACCTTATCAAGTCATTGAAGTGGGGAACAATGGAGCTTACAAGCTCAGCCAGCTAGATGGAACAGTTATCCCAAGAACGTGGAACGGAGCTCAGCTCCGACGGTGCTACATGTAGTAGTTTTTATTCTTAGACAAGTGTAACGCGTTTTTCAGAAAGAAGGTGCATACGAGCACCAGCAGTTACATCCAGTTATTGAATCTTTTTATAACCAGTGTCTTATTGAGTCTTGATGTCACACCCCCGCTAAAAGCGGAAACACGGGGATGTAACGAGAATGGGATCGTCATAACACATGGTAAGCGATAGAGAGCAATATATATAGATGATGACATGTGTGTCATGACGACACCCGACGACAAGGGGACTTGTGTCGTGTTTAGTCAATGTCCACAACACATAGCCATAAACAGCATGATAATGATAACATATATACACATAAGATGAAAATGTAATTGTTAATTCCCACAACCCGGGAACAAGTTCAAATGTTGTTAATTGTTTACATGCGTTCACATTGTTCAAAAGATTGTTTATCAAAATGAGCTAAGTCCCAAAAATGCATCCTAGGGTCTCCACTAAGGCAGCACACCTAGATTCCTGGACTTGCATGTTCACCTGAAAAGATATGCTTAAAACGGTCAACAAAATTGTTGGTGAGCTCGCAGGTTTATGTAATAAAAATGTAAGTGATGCTGTAATAATAGTGCGTCGGAATACCGTGAATACAGTTATTACACAAGTAAATATCACATGACATGAGCTTTGCAACCAAACCTAGCGACGTACACTAAGAAATTGTCGGCATATATTCACCCAAGGGCCCGTTCCTGGCCACTGATGGTACCAACTAGTATACCATCGAACGAGGGTGGGGGTGTCAACCCAGTAGTACTACCAATACCTAACCGTCGGTTCCCACACTGGAATTAAATAGTTGCAAAGATAGAACCACACAGCAGACCCAAGCATGTATCAAATAGTACTTGCAACACAGTATCACGTTGATTCCTTGTATGTAAAATGTATGTAAGTGTACAGCATAAAAATGTGTAAGCATACTTTTCCCCCAATTTGTAAATGATTGAAATATTGTATAAATGTGAAAAGGGGCCACGAAACTCACTTGTTAAGTGGTAAGTATGTATGAGCGTTGTATCCCAAATGTTGAATGCAAATAAACAGTCAAACACCTATTGACAGTTATTGTATAGCATTAATGATATGATATATGTATAAGCGCGCAATAATGATGGGTCGGTTCGGGTCGTATCGGATGGGTCACGCACAACACACACAGACTGACACGCGTACTAGATCCTATGTGGATCCAAGTACAAGACATTGTTGCCACTAATGATGATGTTTAAGTAAAAGTATCGTTGTTATCGAAGAAACATTGAATAAGTGTCAATCGTTATAAGTCAATTTAGTCGTTCGTAAAATGTTAGTTTATATTTGCTCAAAATAGTTTCTGTGCCCTTTCTCACGTTGACTTTAATCTTTGTGGCCAAACAATGGCATAATTGTGTTAGTGTTACCTCGACACCACACGACATACTCACGCCACGCACAAGGGTCAAACACAACAATTTCAGTCGCATACAAGGCCAGACGCACGACTCAACCTCCATTCGTGCGAATCAACCCTCAATCGTGCGAATCAGCTTCATTCGTACGATTGAGCCTTCATTCGTATGATTGGCCTTCAGTCGTACCACACAACACCCAATCGCACGACTCAACTTCCATGCGCACGAATCAACCTTCAATCGTGCGAATTAGCTACTTTCGTACGACTGAACCTTCATTCGTGCGATTGGACCCCAGTCGTGCGAATCACATTCATTCGCACACATTCAGTCGGTCACCTGACTCAATCGCACACAAACACTCAATCGCATGACTCATTCGCATTCACTCATTCGCACGTATGACTCAATCGCACACAGACACTCAGTCGCACAACTCAGTCGCACGACATGCCTAGTCGCACAACTCAGTCGCGCGATTGACTCAGACGCATGATCCAGTCGCACGACCCACTCAGTCGCACGGCTCAATCGCATGGATGACCCAGTCGCCCAATCTGCAGAATCGCGACTGTGGTCGGGGTGAGCAGCCCCCGAGCTACTCTAAACACGGGTTTTACACCACTAGGACCTCCAGAAACACTCAACAAACATACCCAAGCATAAAACACAAGCAAAGAGACCTCACACGCACCCATACGACCTTGTGTGTTCGGGTTGAACCCGAACACCCGAAACCCTAGTTTGGACAGCCGTGAAAAGGCTCTAAAACGGACAACCAAAGACAACTACCTGCTAAAGAGGGGTAGTCTATGTTGTAGATGATGTCAAGACGAAGAAAACGTGACCTCTCGGGTCGGATTTGGTGCTAGAATGGAGTTTTTAGTGTGTGAAGAGGAGATGAAGATGAAGAAGATGGTGATAATGAAGATTAGGGCTGGAATATGGGTATTTATACCCAGCCCAAGTTTCCAAAATTACAAGTTTAGTCCCTGCACTTAACCCCCGAGTTTTCCCAAATTTTGTTCGGTTGAAAAACGACTTCGTTAGGTGTTTTATATTAATTGTAAAAGTATATTTAATGTTATTATGACTGAAGAAATGGTTATATTAAAACATTTATTATATTTATAAAATGATATATTTAGCGTTTTCAAGAATGAAAGTTTTAAAGGTCTTTACACGGTTTTTAACGAATCCACACACAACGATAATATTGCACACATGATATCCACATAATGAGTCAAATAACAATGAGGAATGACCAAATATAAAGTAGATGACGGACAATCACGTCAATTGACGGACCTTAAAGTGACGGATGTCACAGTATCCCCCAGTTGAGAGAATTTCGTCCCGAAATTCAGCTGGAGCTAGGTCCAAGAGTGTCATCCTCGAAGAGATGTGGATATTTGAGTTTCATCTGATCTTCACGTTCCCATGTAAACTCTGGCCCTCGTTTTGAATTCCACCTTACGCGAACAATAGGTATCCTACTGCGCTTCAGTTGCTTGACCTTTCGATCCATGATCTCAATGGGTTCTTCGACAAAATGAAGCTTGTCGTCAATCTTGATTTCCTCAATTGGCACGTGAAGGGATTCATCGGCCAAACATTTCTTGAGGTTTGACACGTGAAATGTATCATGTACACCGCTAAGCTCTTGTGGCAACCTTAACCGGTAAGCCACTGGACCGATCCTTTCAGTGATCTCAAATGGTCCAACGTATCTTGGGGCTAACTTCCCTTTCTTTCCGAATCGAACGACTCCTTTCCAAGGGGAAACTTTAAGTAACACACGATCCCCAACATTGAATTCTAGAGGCTTCCGACGATTGTCGGCATAGCTCTTTTGGCGATCTCGCGCGGCCTTAAGTCGATCTTTGATTTGGAAAATCTTGTCTGTTGTCTCTTGGATGATCTCTGGGCCTGTCAGTTGACTCTCACCAATTTTGGCCCAACAAACGGGAGATCTGCATTTCCTTCCATACAACGCTTCAAATGGAGCACATCCAATGCTTGTATGGTAGCTATTGTTGTAGGAGAACTCAATCAACGGCAGATGAGCATCCCAACTACCACAAAAATCGATTACACACGCTCTCAACATGTCTTCTAGCGTCTGTATAGTTCGTTCACTTTGGCCATCTGTTTGAGGGTGATAGGCTGTACTCATGTCTAACCGAGTACCCATCGCTTTCTGTAGCGTCTGCCAAAATCGTGAAGTGAATCGGCTATCACGGTCGGATATGATTGACACCGGCACCCCGTGCCGCGTCACGACCTCTTTGATGTACAATCTCGCCAACTTATCCATCTTGTAATCTTCTCGGATAGGCAAGAAATGTGCTGATTTCGTCATTCGATCAATAATGACCCATATCGAGTCATGACCGCTGTTTGTTCTAGGGAGTTTGGTAATGAAATCCATAGCTATGTTCTCCCATTTCCACTCGGGAATCTCAGGTTGCTGTAATAATCCCGATGGCTTTTGATGTTCAGCTTTGACTTTCGAACACGTCAAGCATCGACTGACGTATAAGGCAATGTCTTTCTTCATGCCTGGCCACCAGTATAGATCCTTAAGATCATGATACATCTTGTCTGCACCAGGATGAATAGAGTATCGCGTCTTGTGGGCTTCATCCATGACTAAGGTACGAACACCTCCCCATTTGGGTACCCATATGCGATCCATGAAGTACTGAATACCATCATCCTTGCGAATCATCTGTTTATCTAACCCCCGGAATTCTTCTCCCGCAAGGTTCTCTTCTTTCAACGCCTCACTCTGTGCAATTTGAATCTGAGCTTTCAAGTTGGTTTGGATAGTCAATCCCAACGCTCGTGCACGTAGTGGTTTCACACGTTCTTTACGGCTTAAGGCATCAGCCACCACGTTAGCTTTCCCCGGATGATACCGGATTTCACAATCGTAGTCGCTAAGAAGCTCTACCCAACGTCGTTGGCGCATGTTGAGTTCCTTCTGATCCAGAATGTGTTGAAGACTCTTATGATCAGTGAAGATGATGCATTTAGTGCCATACAAGTAATGCCTCCAAATTTTGAGTGCAAATACTACAGCGCCCAACTCAAGATCATGAGTGGTGTAGTTCTTTTCGTGCACTTTAAGTTGTCGCGAAGCGTAGGCAATCACCTTGTCCTTCTGCATCAATACACATCCCAACCCTTGATGTGACGCATCGCAGTAGACCACAAAATCATCTGTTCCGTCTGGGAGAGACAGTATCGGTGCGTTGCACAACTTCTCTTTCAACGTTTGGAACGCTTGTTCTTGTGCATATCCCCAGTCAAACTTCTTGTCTTTCTGAGTAAGCAGAGTTAATGGTTGCGCGATCTTTGAGAAATTCGCGATGAAGCGACGATAATAACCGGCCAATCCTAAGAATTGCCGTATCTCTGATGGTGTCTGGGGCGTATCCCATTTCTTCACCGCTTCGATCTTGCCGGGATCTACGTGAATCCCGTCCTTATTAACCACATGACCCAAAAACTTCACTTCCCGTAGCCAAAACTCGCACTTTGAGAACTTGGCGAAAAGTTTCTCTTCTCGTAGCAGCTCCAGAATAGCCCGAAGATGTTCTACATGATCCTCTTTTGATCGGGAATAGATAAGTATATCGTCTATGAACACGATCACGAACTTATCCAAGTATGGTTTGCACACCCGATTCATTAGATCCATGAACACAGCTGGTGCGTTGGTCAACCCGAACGGCATGACCAAGAACTCATAGTGCCCATAACGAGTTCTGAACGCAGTCTTCGGTATGTCGTCCTCAAAAACTCTTAGCTGATGATAACCAGAACGAAGATCGATCTTTGAAAAATACGAAGCTCCTTGCAGCTGATCAAATAAATCGTCGATTCTGGGGAGAGGATATCTGTTCTTCACCGTCAACTTGTTCAGTTCACGGTAATCGATGCACATACGGAACGATCCATCCTTCTTCTTGACAAATAGTACCGGTGCTCCCCACGGTGAATGACTCGGTCGAATAAAACCTTTTTCCAGTAGTTCCTGTAACTGACTAGACAACTCTTGCATCTCGGATGGCGCTAGTCGATATGGCGTTTTCGCTACCGGTGTAGCTCCAGGAACCAACTCAATACGGAATTCCACCTGTCGTGGAGGAGGTAAACCAGACAAGTCATCTGGAAATACTTCTGGGTAATCCCGTACCACTGGAATATCCACCAGTTTCCTTTCCTCGTCTTTCTTTTCAACTACATGAGCCAGAAAAGCGTAGCACTGCTTTCGTAGACTCTGGCGTGCTTTCATGCAGGAAATAAGCTTTAAACTCTTACCCGGTCGTTCTCCCTGAATCTTAAGTACTTCCCCGTTTGGCATAGGGATACGTACTACTTTGTCTCGGCAAACAATCTCTGCCCCATTCTGCGACAACCAATCCATACCCACAATCACATCGAAGCTTCCTAACTCGAAGGGTATCAAATCTATGTCGAATGTATGATCCTCCAACGTTAACGAACACTTCCTAATAATCTCATCGGCCTGAGCAACCTTACCATTGGCCATTTCTACAGAGTAGCTAGTTTCTAGCCTACTAGGACTCAACTCAAGTAATTGCACAAACTCGGAAGAAATAAAACTATTGTCTGCTCCAGTATCAAATAATATGGATGCGAAGTGATGATTGAGTAAATGCGTACCCGTGACAACATTCGGGTCCTGACGAGCATCATTAGCTCCAATGACGAATGCACGTCCCCGAGCTGCGTTTCCCTGAGTAGCCGGGCCTTGATTCCCAGCGATAGCCAATACCTGCTGCTGGTTGTTCCCCTGTTGACCCGGTGCCCGATTCAGCCTGGGGCACATATTCCTGTAGTGATCTGGGCTCCCACACTCAAAGCAAGCCCTTGCGTTCCCGGCGGGGTTAACCGCGTTGACGGGTGCTACAAGATTCGGCGCAGTCCTGCAGTCTCTTGCCAAATGACCCGGGCGCTTACAGTTAGCGCACACCCGGCACTGCGTCCCTGGGGGATGATGATAATTGCACCTTTCACATTTGGGGTGCGGCCCCACATACTCTCTTCTGGCCTGAGACACGGCCACAAAATTCCTGGTCGGCTTAGACCTCTTCTCAAACCTTCCGGCACTCGACCGGCTCGACTCCCCAACATCTTTCCTCTTCTCGGCCCCTCGGCCCAATACCCCTGTTCTAACCATCTCATCAGTCAGAGCGCCAGCTTTCAGAATCGCGCTCTGAATAGTAGGAGGAGCGGCTGCTGTGACCATAGCTCTAATTTGAGGCGCGAGTCCCCAAATGTACCTCTCGATCCTCTTCGATTCCGGCGTAACCAGATGCGGAACCAATCTCGCCAGCTCATGAAAACGATCAGTATAAGCTGCATGCCCTGCCCCCACCATAGCATGATTCCAGAACTCATGCTCCAGTTTCTGCATCTCGTTGAGAGGGCAGTATTCCTCGGTGATTAGGGCTTTGAACTCGTCCCACGACATTTGCATCGCGGACTCTCTTCCTCTTGCTTGAATCTGAGTGTTCCACCAGGTTAGGGCTTTACCCTGTAGAGAACAAGTAGCATACTTGATCCTCTGGCTGTCGAGGCATTCACTGATGTCGATTACTGCCTCCATCTTTTCCAACCACCTGGTTAGGGCTATCGCCCCACCTTTCCCATCGAATTCCCTTGGCTTACAAGCCACAAACTCCTTGTACGAGCATCCCCGACGAGCATTGACCACTCCAGTCTCGATACCGGCAGTACCACCATTTCCGGTTTCCTGGTTGCTCTCGTTTCCAGTCGGGTTCCCGTTTCCCGTTTCAGTTTCAATCCCACCTTGGGCTCCATCATCGTTGCCACCATCCCCGTGAGGGTGGTGTTGTTGGAGTGCGTCGCTCACTTGGGCCACGATAGTAGGAATCAGTGCGGCCAATTGCTGAGCGATCAGGGCTGCCATGTCGGCGTTCCCTGTTCCTTGACTGTTACTGGCAGGAGCATCATTTACTCTTGGTGCTCTGCCTCTGCCTCGGCCTCTGCCCCTTGGGGCTTCACTCCCGCCACTACTGCTACGGGTGACTCTTCGAGGCGGCATGTTCTAATCATAAAAGAGGTAACATATAACTTTAGTCACCATATGATACAAATGTATTCCACTTATCAAATTCCAAAGTTCATGTTCAGGTCGGCCAGACCACCATGCAGCCCATTTCAAGCATATTCTCGGTATACCGGTGATGTTTATATATAGGGTTCCCCGCAGCGTTCCCACCACACCCACGATGTACCGAGAATGATGCCTGATCCGGTTACATGGCATCCAACTTTCCTTTACATCATATCCATCAAGTCCATGTATTTCATGTCAATATCATGCTTATTGTCATCACGTATCACAACAGTTGTAAGTCCATGTATACAATCACGTTTAGTCTAGCGGAGGTTGTCTACTTCCTCATCTCTCGAGGTTTCGGACATATACCTCCTCAGAATTAATCTCAATGTCCAAGGTCAAGCGCAATAACTTGATCTATGTAGATTACTTCAATAGGGCGCAGAGGGAACGGAAGATCCAATAGGGTATTCCCATAAAAGAGTGAGCACAAGGGCTCTCTCATAGGGTAGAAAGATCACATAACAAATAGTTGAGCAAATCAAGCAGCGAGGAACACATACACGAGATATAATATGCATACAAAGCCTTAGCATGCAAATCTACATGAAGGTTCCTAGGTTATAGTCTAGGTCAAGCGTATTGCCTAATTCTCTATAACCAATGGCTCTGATACCAATCTGTCACACCCCCGCTAAAAGCGGAAACACGGGGATGTAACGAGAATGGGATCGTCATAACACATGGTAAGCGATAGAGAGCAATATATATAAATGATGACATGTGTGTCATGACGACACCCGACGACAAGGGGACTTGTGTCGTGTTTAGTCAATGTCCACAACACATAGCCATAAACAGCATGATAATGATAACATATATACACATAAGATGAAAATGTAATTGTTAATTCCCACAACCCGGGAACAAGTTCAAATGTTGTTAATTGTTTACATGCGTTCACATTGTTCAAAAGATTGTTTATCAAAATGAGCTAAGTCCCAAAAATGCATCCTAGGGTCTCCACTAAGGCAGCACACCTAGATTCCTGGACTTGCATGTTCACCTGAAAAGATATGCTTAAAACGGTCAACAAAATTGTTGGTGAGCTCGCAGGTTTATGTAATAAAAATGTAAGTGATGCTGTAATAATAGTGCGTCGGAATACCGTGAATACAGTTATTACACAAGTAAATATCACATGACATGAGCTTTGCAACCAAACCTAGCGACGTACACTAAGAAATTGTCGGCATATATTCACCCAAGGGCCCGTTCCTGGCCACTGATGGTACCAACTAGTATACCATCGAACGAGGGTGGGGGTGTCAACCCAGTAGTACTACCAATACCTAACCGTCGGTTCCCACACTGGAATTAAATAGTTGCAAAGATAGAACCACACAGCAGACCCAAGCATGTATCAAATAGTACTTGCAACACAGTATCACGTTGATTCCTTGTATGTAAAATGTATGTAAGTGTACAGCATAAAAATGTGTAAGCATACTTTTCCCCCAATTTGTAAATGATTGAAATATTGTATAAATGTGAAAAGGGGCCACGAAACTCACTTGTTAAGTGGTAAGTATGTATGAGCGTTGTATCCCAAATGTTGAATGCAAATAAACAGTCAAACACCTATTGACAGTTATTGTATAGCATTAATGATATGATATATGTATAAGCGCGCAATAATGATGGGTCGGTTCGGGTCGTATCGGATGGGTCACGCACAACACACACAGACTGACACGCGTACTAGATCCTATGTGGATCCAAGTACAAGACATTGTTGCCACTAATGATGATGTTTAAGTAAAAGTATCGTTGTTATCGAAGAAACATTGAATAAGTGTCAATCGTTATAAGTCAATTTAGTCGTTCGTAAAATGTTAGTTTATATTTGCTCAAAATAGTTTCTGTGCCCTTTCTCACGTTGACTTTAATCTTTGTGGCCAAACAATGGCATAATTGTGTTAGTGTTACCTCGACACCACACGACATACTCACGCCACGCACAAGGGTCAAACACAACAATTTCAGTCGCATACAAGGCCAGACGCACGACTCAACCTCCATTCGTGCGAATCAACCCTCAATCGTGCGAATCAGCTTCATTCGTACGATTGAGCCTTCATTCGTATGATTGGCCTTCAGTCGTACCACACAACACCCAATCGCACGACTCAACTTCCATGCGCACGAATCAACCTTCAATCGTGCGAATTAGCTACTTTCGTACGACTGAACCTTCATTCGTGCGATTGGACCCCAGTCGTGCGAATCACATTCATTCGCACACATTCAGTCGGTCACCTGACTCAATCGCACACAAACACTCAATCGCATGACTCATTCGCATTCACTCATTCGCACGTATGACTCAATCGCACACAGACACTCAGTCGCACAACTCAGTCGCACGACATGCCTAGTCGCACAACTCAGTCGCGCGATTGACTCAGACGCATGATCCAGTCGCACGACCCACTCAGTCGCACGGCTCAATCGCATGGATGACCCAGTCGCCCAATCTGCAGAATCGCGACTGTGGTCGGGGTGAGCAGCCCCCGAGCTACTCTAAACACGGGTTTTACACCACTAGGACCTCCAGAAACACTCAACAAACATACCCAAGCATAAAACACAAGCAAAGAGACCTCACACGCACCCATACGACCTTGTGTGTTCGGGTTGAACCCGAACACCCGAAACCCTAGTTTGGACAGCCGTGAAAAGGCTCTAAAACGGACAACCAAAGACAACTACCTGCTAAAGAGGGGTAGTCTATGTTGTAGATGATGTCAAGACGAAGAAAACGTGACCTCTCGGGTCGGATTTGGTGCTAGAATGGAGTTTTTAGTGTGTGAAGAGGAGATGAAGATGAAGAAGATGGTGATAATGAAGATTAGGGCTGGAATATGGGTATTTATACCCAGCCCAAGTTTCCAAAATTACAAGTTTAGTCCCTGCACTTAACCCCCGAGTTTTCCCAAATTTTGTTCGGTTGAAAAACGACTTCGTTAGGTGTTTTATATTAATTGTAAAAGTATATTTAATGTTATTATGACTGAAGAAATGGTTATATTAAAACATTTATTATATTTATAAAATGATATATTTAGCGTTTTCAAGAATGAAAGTTTTAAAGGTCTTTACACGGTTTTTAACGAATGCACACACAACGATAATATTGCACACATGATATCCACATAATGAGTCAAATAACAATGAGGAATGACCAAATATAAAGTAGATGACGGACAATCACGTCAATTGACGGACCTTAAAGTGACGGATGTCACACTTGAAGCCTCAATAGCGTGAGAGCGAAGAAAGAAATACGAGATACCAATACTCGAGCGATATTTACGAATAATGCAATAAGTAACCAAACAATACGAATGTTCGTCAAGCTAATGTTAAACAAAACCATGATTAAGCATGACTCGCTGTTAGTAACCAGATCTTAAAGAAAACAAATGCACTCCTCCATATGCATGATCATACTTTGGCAAACACTTAGAGCCACTCAAAGTGTACATTTCCATTCGGCCTGAAACCAAAGCCGTAAAGACAAGTGACTCGAAATCAAAACGAGTGAACAGGTCGCCCCAAATGTGGCTGAAACCAATAATGGCGAACGTGGCCAAGATACGGCATCGCCAACAGAACATAAAATCAGATAACATCCATGCAAAATGAAAGCAGTTATCACCAAGAAGTGCTTTGGTAACCATTTTAAGTCGTAGCCAAATTCATAACCAAATGTTGCCTCGCGGCCAAAAACCACAACCAAAACAATAGGCCGCGGGTGGCAGGCCACGAGCCGCAGCCAAGTGCTGAGTCGCGACCAAAAGGTTGTCGCAGTCGGGAGGGCGGGCTGTGTTCAAAGCCGTAGATTTAATACATGGCGTGACCACAGGTCCCAAATCCACCAAACCCAAGGTAGTGATCACCGAACATTAACACAAGAAGTATTAATCCAAAGCTTATATGCTAAGCACGCATGACAACGTGGTGCCCATATTCACTACCGAGGACATGTCGCGGCTGGAGGCCATAACCAGGAGGCGTGCCGCGGCCAACGCCTCAACCCCAAGGACATGCCGCGGCTGGACGCCATAACCAAGAGGCGTGCCGCGGCCAACACCTCAACCCCAAGAAATATGCCGCGGCTGGACGCCATAACCAAGAGGCGTGCCGCGGCCAACACCTCAACCCCAAGGAATATGCCGCGGCTGGACGCCATAACCAAGAGGCATGCCGCGGCCGAGGGCAAATCTAAGGAGGCCGCGGCTCGAAGCAAATCGAGAGGTGTCGCAGCTACAACTAAAGCAGATGTGAAAACAACCAAGTTGCAGTCAAAAAATGCGACACAAATCCATTGACCAACCACGGTCCAAAAAGCATAAAAAATAGGATGACAAAGTTTCAATAACATTACCAAGATAAGTGCAACATAAGGTCAAGTACAAGTTCAATAAACATTACAAATACGAAAAGGAAACCAAAGATAAACTAGTTAAGCTTGAGCAGGGTCTTCAGATGAAGTGGTCAAGAATGACTTGAACTCCTCAAAAGGTGAATCATGCATTGCAGCAATGGTCTTGGTCATGGGAAAGGTGGCTTTGTCAAATGAATCTGACTCAGCTCGCAGCTTCTTCAATGCATTTTTATCAAAGTTTTTCGCCATCTCCGGTTTCTTGCCCTCGGCAGCAAGGCGGGCACCATCCAACAATCCAGCGTTATAACCAACTTTGTCTGATAAACTGTTAATCTTTGCCAACGAATCAAGGAACTCGTCGCTGTCACGAACCTTGTTGAAAGCCAAGGCAACACCTTCTGAAACAATCCATTTCTTCTCCGATGTGAGAAGAGACACTTTGTCCTCAAGGTTCGCAATTCGTTTCTCAAAGGCAAGTTGATTATCCTTCAAATCCGAGGTAAGTTTCTTCACTGCAGCCCGCTGAATACACAGCTCCTCCTGAGCACCACTGAGATCCATAGTAAGCTTTTCCTTAACAAGGTCAGACGCATCACAACGGGACTTAAGTGAAGCATTTTCAGCTTCCAGTTTGGACACTTGCTTCTTGAGGTCACGAATCTCGTTAACACCGTCTACCCAACGACTGTGAATCTCCACAAATGAAAACAAACTGTTCACCATAGATAGACAACCGGCATTCGACAATGCCCTATTCTTCAAAGCTTCCCCACGAAAGAATTCTGCAGGTGTGCGGGATGCAAACATAAAATCCCTACACGCATCTGGGGTCTCGAAAGTTGTCCCGTTGGTCAGCTCCCAGTCGGGAATAAACTTATCCTCCGCGTTCAGCTCGGAGTCCTCAGAAGAAGCAGCCGTTTTTTCGTTACCTGAACCACCAACCGAATGATCACCAAGGTTAGAAACGGTTCACATATACATACATATGAATATGAATAATGTTTGAGTATGAGGAGCAGCTCTCACCAGGAGACGAAGAAGCAGAACCAGAGCTGCCAGAACCCGAACCAGAAGCAGCCTCAGCCGCGGCAGGCGAGAGGGGGGGGATGGCCGCGGCCGCAACCCTGGGCCACCCAACCCCTGTTTGCGCTTCATCTTGGGGCGACTAGAAGGAGCAGAGGCTTCATCAACACCTTTTCGCTTGCGAGTAGGAGGTGACATGGTTTCACCAGGTTGAACAACGTAACCAGCGTTGGTATCCAAAACAGAAGTTGCACCCTCAGGCAAAGCTTCAGCCTGCTCAGAAACATCCTCTTTTGCAGACAATTTCATGCGCTCAAACAGACCCATACCTGTACAAGCACATCACACAAGCAATAATCAGATGGATAAACATGTGCATTAAGACACAAAATAGGGAAGCTACTTACGTTTCCCTTGATAAGTCATAAATGGAACCGCGTTTGGGTCAGCCCAATTACGGCTAACGCCGGCCATCACAAGGAAATGCTCAGAGTAGCTACGGAGTGGAGTAGGCTCGGCTCTCAAAAGGTCATAAGCGGACAGATCAAATGTGTCAGGCTCGGGAAAGGGATCCTGAATGGGTCTACTGGTTTCGAACCAACACATCTCAAATGGAACTATGCTAGACGAGATAAAAAAGAAATGATCTTTCCAATGTTTTAAGCTAGTTATGGTTCGGGAAATCAAAGGAGGTTTAGGAGCTTTTCTCTTCTCAAAAGTGAGCCAATCACCTATCCTATTCAACTTGTAAAAAGCCCTAAAAAGATTAACTTCGGGTTCTACGTTACGAGCACGGCAACATATCTCAAAATGGTATACCTTAATAAGTCCTAGGGGAACAAGTTGCGATAGATGGATATCATAATGCCTAAGAAGTAAACACAAGAACCGACTAACAGGGATGCGAAAGTTACAAAAGCTAAAAAATGAAGTGTAAAGAGCTACCGTCCCAACCGGTGCATCCCTCACGGTCGACGAGGGAGGAGGGACGGTAGGGCCAAGCTCGGAAGAAATACCATAGCGAAGCGTAAAGTTGTTTAAAAAATCTTGAGAGATGACCGAGCGTTGAAGACCAACATCATTTCTACACTCCATTAGAAACGCGAAAGATGAGGAAGAATAACGTACCGGAGAAATTTGTGGTCTTGAACAAGAAGGTTGGGAGAAAAACTTGAAGAGAGAAAGGATGAATGAAAATGAAGGAACATGAAGAAATTTATAGAAGAAGCCCTAGGGAGGGGGCGGCTAGGGCCGCTTATCAAAGATTGTCGGCCCAAAGGCCGAGGCAGGGGGCGGCTAGGCCGCAGCTCGAGCGGACGCGGCTCGAGGCCGAAGTGACGTCTTCGGTCCGGTTTTCAAAATGTGCATGGGTCACCAAAGGTCGTGTCGTGTAGACAAGCGCGCGGATCAAGGAGGGAACATCAAGAGACAAGCTTTTGACATAATTGAGATGCTAAAGACCGGGGCTCGAGGCAAGATGTCAAAGTTCTGTCACATCAATTTAAAAGATTGCAAAGAGGTACAACCGTCAAAACATAAAGTAATTATTACTCCAATGACATGACAAGTTTCATGACATTGGACTGGGGGGACATGAAGGGGTATCACCCTAAATAAACGAACAAAACCTGAGAACACAAGGTATAGCCGCGGCCTAAGCTGGAAGTCCAGCCGCGGCCCACTCACATAAAACGAAAAGTCGCGCCCCGTTAAGACCGAAGGCTCAGCCGCGGCTCATCCAGGATAGGGGGCCAATCGCGGCCCAAGCTGGAAGTCCAGCCGCGGCCCACTCACATTAAAACGAAAAGCCGCGCCCCGTTAAGACCGAAGGCTCAGCCGCGGCTCATCCAGGATAGGGGCCCAACCGCGGCCCAAGCTGGAAGTCCAGCCGCGGCCCATTCACCTTAAAACGAAAAGCCGCGCCCTGTTAAAGCCGAAGGCTCAGCCGCGGCTCATCCAGGCTAGAGGCCCAACCGCGGCCCAAGCCACATCTCCTGCACAACGGGACCCCAAGCTACGACCCGTGACGCCCAACTTGTGTAACGTACCTAAGCCGCGACTAGCTTATCACGGGAACAAACAGGAGAGGCCTAGAGCTGCGGCACTGGGTATGTACCCCCAGCCGCGGCTCAGTATACCAAAGCCAGATCGAACACCAGACTTCGTAAAATTCCCATGTCAAGCACTTGTGAAAACCCTCACGTAAATTGGCAACCAAGGAACCATTTCATTGGTTGCAAAGGAATAAGAAAGAAGACAAAACGGATAAAGCCAAAACAATGGTAGGAAGTCAGAACAGCCACCAAATCTCTAAGTCAACTATCAAGACAAACCACATTAATGCTATTCAGAAACCCTTTTCACCAGAAGGGTATAAAACCCTAAGCTAGGGAACTTCAGTCCCAGATCATTGACCACAGGTTTCCAAGAATAGAACCATGCTATGTTTAGTCTCCATGTATCAGCACTATAAATACTTCCGAAATTCCACAGGAAGAGGCAGATTGAGATCAATACACACATACATTC
Source organism: Flaveria ramosissima (assembly GCA_025215565.1). Lineage (NCBI taxonomy): Eukaryota > Viridiplantae > Streptophyta > Magnoliopsida > Asterales > Asteraceae > Flaveria > Flaveria ramosissima. Next base: position 52,914,257 of record CM046033.1, read on the forward strand.
ACACAACACTAATTACAAGTCATTTACTTATTCAGCTCTCTCGATACAAATACTTATTCTCACGCCGGAGTGTGGTCTCGGGGAGAAATCCCTTTCTGTCCGAGGCGAGGCTCACGGTGTTGTTGTCTCGCAGATATTCCAGTCAGCTGAAGCTCACGTCAAGTCTCAGCCAGATTCCGGGTACTCTGCCCAGACGAAGCCAAGTCCATCTGAAGCCCAGCTCAGTGAAGCCCAAGCCCAGTCGCATCCCATCTTCCAGCTGCATTCCGCTTTCCCAGTAACCAAAGCCCCTGTCTAATCCACAACAGCAAACTCATTTACGCACTGCTCCCGAGTCTTAATCCTTGATTAATATTCGTGTAGCAACGCGAGCGGCTCAAGCGTTTGCCATCCAGGTTTGAGATGGCATCCTTGAGGCATCTAAAGCTCAAAAAGTGCTTAAGTCTTGAGAAAATTACCGGACGTGTCCCCGTGTATGGTAAATCTATCATCTGTAGTTCTTGATTTCTGTTCTAATGTAAAGGAATTGCCCTCATCCTTTGGATATCTATCTCGTTTAGGCTACTTTAGTTTTAGAAGATATACAAGTCTACCATATTCCATCAATATACATACTTTGACAAATTGGTGTTCCTTGAGAACGTTAAATCTTAGTTGCATACCAGCGGAAAGTGAGGTTTTCCTATGAAATCTCCATGCATTTCCCTCCTTGGAAACTTTAGACCTGAGTGGAAACAATAATCTCATCCGGTTACCCGCAACCATCTCATGTCTTTCTCGTCTTAGAAAGTTATATTTAAATGAGTGTCACCAACTTCAAGTTTTGCATGCCCTCCCATCAAGAATACAAGTGTTAGAGGCAAACAATTGCTACTCACTCGAAAAGATTGATGATCTATTAGAAGAGTATGACTGGTGCCATCACATTTCCTTCATGAATTGCCACAAACTTCTCAAGGATGAAGTTAATGAAAGATACTTTGATAAGATGCTGCAGCAATCATTCCTTCAGGTGGCCGGCCCAATTTTTCGTTTCTTCATTTTGCTTAATGAACAATTTGCCGAGAAGAATCAAAATTAGGGAGCAGCTAGATTCAGTTTAAGCTACCCTATTCAAACTTCTATGGTAAATTCAACTCCAAATTAAGGTACAAAAGTTTGCGAATCAACTTTTAAAGTAAGTTCACAAACACGTACACTTGCAATTTGTGACATATATAGGTATCTTTGTTGTAGAATAAACTAGTGAAGATTCCCGCGCTCCGCAGCGGCGCAAGGTCTTTGTATTTGATAGGGTTTAAAGTGTTAACTATTTACCTAGATTAATTTGAGTTTTATAACTGCCTAAATATAGTAGGATATGTAAAACCAAAAAGAATTAGAGGCATCACTTCTTTGAATATTATAGTTGTGTCACAAAACAATCACAAAAGTGCATAGCGTTCATAAGGTTAGTAGGTAGCGAGTAGCGATGGGAATTGTTGGTTGTTTTAGTGAACCATATTCAGGCTTTGAGAATGTAACTATATGCACATATTAATCTTATCATTTTCCCAAAGCAATAGACTAAACAATATATAAAGCATTCAAGTACGTAGGTTTAAATTTGAGAAAAACACTTATTGAGGTTGTAAAACCAAAGAAGAACTGATACGAATATACAGCTCATCATATGAACGCTAAATTAATTCATCGACGTCTCAAAATAGTTGAAATACATACACCATAATTATTGTGATGTGGTCTTAAAACGTTGATGGTCTTACCTTCCAATGCAGAAGGTGGAAATGTCTAGAGCATGGAATATGCAGTAAAAATTTACTTAGTTGTTATTAAGCGATTAAGGTAGCAAACATAAATTATAACTATGAATATATAGAACACCAGCAACGTCACTATTGAATTTGACAGATTCACGAACCATATTAATCTAAAACCGGTATATAGTGAATTGAAGAAGAAACCACCTTCCTGCAATTATGCTTATCACCTTACCAAACTTCAAAACTAAAATCCAAAAAGTCTAAAACAAATTGTGATTTAATCACTGGTGGTGAGGTCGTGGAAGAAATTAATAATGAAGTCGCAGAACAAAAACTGGAAGAAAATGACGTTGGTTGGGGGTAAAGAGTGGACACGTGTGGCGGTCCAAGAAGCATACACGTAGCATGCATAAAATGGTTGTAATTTGTGCTTTAGAGGTTTCAAGTTTGGCTTTCAAAGTATAAGTAATTACATCCTGAATATTGTTTATATATTAGTGGATTTTAGGATGAACTAGTATCAATCCCTCGTGTTGCATCAAGGGCGTAAAACCGTGTTAAGTAACATCAATCTCACACCACCGCTAGCGACCGTCAATACCAAAAAATCTCGTATAATCAAAAATAAAAATTAAATTAAACTTAACGAAAAGGAAAATAGATGTAAAAATATTGAAGCACACATGAAACGTAAAACATAGAAAAAAATAATTAAATCAGTCTAGGACCTGCGCGTTGTGACAGAGCCTTTATACGGGGAAAATAGGCGTAAAAATATTAAATCACATACGCACGTTGTGGTGTGTTAACTCGTATAATTTAGACCAAAATTTAAACGAAAAATTTGTTAGAGATTAAAAGTATAGGGACGAAAGTTGAAAGTGGAAAGTGTTGGGGTTAAATCGTAAAATATGTAAAAGCATGAGGTTAAAAGTAAAAAAGTTAAAGATCAAAAAAAAACAAGTGGAGTACTAATGCCAAAACATGGCCAGCGAAAAACATCAAAAAAACTCATATAAAAATGTAATAAAATATGAAAAAAAACCGAATAAAAATAAAAGTATATGTAAAAACGTCGAACCACACAAATGAAACATATAACATAGAATACAACGACAAAGTCAATTTAGGACCTTCACTTTGTGATGGGACCGTTAAACGAAAAAAATAAGAGTCAAAAAGTTGAACCACATACGCATGTTGCGGCGCGTAACTCACAAAATTTAGAACAAAACTTAAAAACAAAAAAAATTGTAAAAGATGAAAAAGTATATTGACCAAAGTTGTTAGTGAAAAATTGTTGTGATTAAATTGTAAAAGTGTAAAATATTAAGGTTAAAAGTAAAAAAACAAAATAAGATTAAAACATAAACAAACAGGGTACAACCAACTATGCTAAACTTACAACTAAAGATATGTGTGTTAGTATTGTGAAATATAAAAAGAAAAAAATATTATAATAATAATTAAGACTATATAATATATCTACAAATGTAATGTAAAACGTACATGATTGTAAAAGAAAACCTAAACTAATAATAACAAAAATAAATTGATGGGTCACAAATGTTTGACTAGGTTATCCTTTTGACCATATGTATGATTTATGGTGGATGGTCGTTGTGTATGTCCGCACACCATCGTACGTTCGGCACATAGGTCTGCAGTCCTTTGTGCATGTCTGATATTTGATATTCGGCTTTGGGTACTTTCTTATGATATGAATTATCTGTTTCAAGTCTTTGCTATGTCCATCATACCGTCTTGATATCTTATTCGTCAACATGGTGTGTTATTCGTCACACTAATAGTTGGTTACGCTACCATGATATGTCATCCCGTGATTATGTTACTAATTCCTTGCCATCCGTTTAAGTTATAAATTGCTAAACATCCAAAATTCTATAATTTTTTTCAAGCTTTAGTACACATAACATTTAATTTAATAACACAATATTAAAATATTAACAAGTTTATTAAGTCTATCACAAATTTTATTTTGTAACTCTAAATTCCTTATTATTTGATTTTATAATCTACTCCATATCTATTTAATTTAATATTTTAATCCATCCAGTTTATTTTCAAATTAGCTAAAATCGACGTTTACATTAACCGTTAATATATATAAGTTCAACTTACTAGATTTAGTTTTTGAAACAATAACCATGACATTTATATTCAAGTATCTTTTGTTTCTCATCAAATTTCATGTGTTAAACTTGTGTATTATATTTCTTTGGCATATCTGTTCATTGAGCATTTAGCTCGGCCATATTCTTTCTCCACGGCAGGTTTTCAAGGTTTCAGGTTTACGAGTGAAGAGTGTGCACCTTAGAAGATACGAGGAGACATATTAAAGACAAGTTTGACTAGAATTTTAGTATATTGTTAATAGTTTATAGTTTACAAAATTTGTGTGACTAGTAATTATTAATCTTTGATTCTGTAAATGTGACACGTCAGCCTATTTCGGGTTGTGGTGTTACAAAGTGTCCACACAAAGCTCAATTTTTCAAGGACCTAGAAAAAAGTTTGTCGTTTAGGTATCGAGTGTTGATAAAATATTTTAAAGAAATTTATAGGCTTAATATTAATTATATTTTCTAGAGGTGAAATAAATTAATAAACATTATAAAACTTAATACATATTCTAGAGATGGGCGTTGCTTAACTCAATTAATCAAATTAAGTTTAAAAACTAGAAATCATATTTTATTTAGGTTTAAATCTAACGATTTTAACTCAATTGATTGTCGATTATAGTGCATCATATCATCTACACGTCATTGATTTGTACCTAGTGGTTTAGTACCCTGCCATATAAGTTTTTTTAATGTAAGAAGACTTTTTTGTTACATGTCACACGACACGAAGCTGACTAGTCCTAACATGATAATATGTTAATTGTAAAGCAACGTGCTCATTTCATATGCACTCGATTTATGTGAGATTCTAAAATATATATGGAAATGCAAATAGAGATGTTAATGGTGTAAATTAGCATGATTCTGACTTGCTTTTAACTGGATTTCTATTTATAAATTATGTATAGTGTAATAATATATTTGCGTTAAAATTTTATGTATAGACAAAATAGTCACAATTGACTAGAATCAAAATATACTTAACTAGGTTAGGACCCTTGTAGTACACGGCTGAGGAAAATATATAATATATTACAAGATTTCAGATTTAAATTTAGATTGACTTTTTATTACACAACTCTATAATCACATATTGTGTTATTTTTATTGCACTAAGATGTTATTTTCGAAACAGTTACTTCTTTACTATATATGAAAATTTTAAGACAATTTAAACATTAAGAAGTTTCATTAGTAATTCAATACACTTTATTTGATATTAATTTTAGAGTAAATTACAAGTTGTATCCTTTATAATACATGAAATTACACCGTGTGTCCTTGAGTATTAATAATTATACCATATGTCCTTTTTATATAAAATTTGCACACATATTGTTCTTACACTAACATTCGTTAAACTTACAGTTAAGTCATGCATGTGCACCTCACATGAGAGGCATTTAAGTATTTTACATGTCTATAATGAGTCAAAAATATTTTTACGTCATTTTATTTCCGTTGCCTTCATGTTAGGTGTTCAAAGTTGGATGTCTGAAATTTTCGGATAGTAGAAATCACTATTAGTATTTGGATATCTGAAATTTCGGATATCTAAAAATCAGATATCTGAAATTTTGGATACGGATACGAATAATGATTCAAACAATTAAATTTCTTCTTTATTTTTTGGAATAATTAGATAATTGTAATTATAAAAATAATATAAAAACAACACATGTTAATAAAAGTTTCAATATACTGTAAAAAGTCTCAACCAAAATAAAAAACTTTTAACACTTTAAAAACTATAACACAAAGATATTTGTTAAATTATCCAAAACTTAAGAAAATTTGTTATTTTTTAAATTGTTAAACTTTTTTTTGGGACTTGTTAGTGTATATTAGGAATTTTTTGTGGTGTTATTTTTACATTATATTTATGATAATATATATCTAATTATTACAAAAAAAAGAAGTTCAGATATTCAAATTGCTATCTGTTTCCATGTCTGAAATTTTGAATATCTAAATTTCAGATTTTCGAATATTGATAGTGATTTCTACTATCCAAAAATTTCAAACATCCAACTTTGAATACCTAACATGAAGACAACGGGAATGAAGCGACGTAAAAATATTTTTAACTTATTGTAGGTATGTAACATACTTAAAAGCCCTTCATGTGAGGGCACATACATGACTTAACTGTAAATTTTAACGAAGGTTAATGTAAAGGATAATATATGTGCAAACTTTATATAAAAAGGACATACATTGTAATTATTGAAACTAAAGAACACACGGTGTAATTTCATGTATTAATAAAGGACATAATTTGTAATTTCCTCTAAATTTAATATGGAAACAATTTAAAACTTAAATTATATTAATTTCTAATATGAAAACTATTTAAAATATTAATTATGGTAACTGTTAATTGTTTTTAAAATGATTAATATATGCATTTTTTTAAAATTAAAATAATAACTTTCAAAATTAAATGCAATCACAATTTAATAAATTTTAGGCGGGAAAACTCAATTGAAGAGGCTCTTGTTGATTGCCACGTGTCCTTAGAAAACCTTGTTGATTGTCATGTGTTCATAGAAAACTTTGCTTTAGTAGAGATAATAGATTGTTACTGATGTATATAGGGTCATGTTATTGAGTTTCTTGACAGTTGACAACTCCACTCTCTCTAGTATGATTGTCAAACTCTTAGCTCAAACATTCTTCACCATTTCAGTGATTTTAGTTTTCGTATCAAACTATAACATAATCTTCCCTACTTTAATAAAAAGGTAAATAGAGCTGCCACGTGTCAGCATCATATTCATTCTCATCAAATTTTTCTCGCTTCTCTCTCACATTTAATAATTACATTAATTACTAATAGTATTATTTATTTTTATATTATAATTAGTTATTAAATAAATTAAGAAATAGATTCTTTAATCTCAATCTCAATATATAATAAAAGAAATGGGGTTAAGCCACGTGTCAAGATTTTAGGTAATACATTGCCACGTGGCATCTTCACAATATACGATTGCCACGTGTCATTTTATTAGCAATATGATTTATAATAGGAACTTCACAATCATATTTAAATAATATTTAATGGCAATTAAATAACATTCTAAAATTAGATTTAAAATTTAATGTATGAAATAAAATTTAAAAACATTACAATTTCATTATGCAATTAGTCCGAGATTTTATCTAAAAATAACTAACTAATTAGTAACAGTATTTCAAATTTTAAAAATCTTTTATATTTTAACAATATCATATAATAACAGTATTTTACATTCCAATAATAACAGTATTTTGGATTAATAATTTCAAATTTTAAAATCTTTAATATTTTAACAATATCATATAATATTTACATGTATTATATAACATTATATTATTATTTTATTATATATATAGAACAAATTTTTTTTCTATTTACTATTTCCACTATCAAAGATATTTGAGAAATATACGAAATAACTTCTCCTATGATCAAAAAGTCCAAGTATTTTGCATGAAAACTTCTCTTACTTCTACATTATTCACACAAATCATTATTTTTAACTCATTTCGTATTGCATTCAATTACAATATTATATACACTTTGACTTAAAAAGAATGTTTTTAATGATAAACCTTAACACTGGTATTTTTTATCCTACGACCATAACCTTCACTTTGTTCATTTTTTATTTACGTATATTGGTTTATATGTTATTGATAAACCATCAAAATACCTTGCTCAACAGGATATCATCAGTATTAGAATTAGTTTTCTAAAAGGATCTCAAAATATCATGCTATGATTCATTTATGGATGCGGCCAATGTAAAATAATACGGTAGAAATTACTTTATTAAGTTTATTGTGGTTGAGAAAGATGTATTGTTCAACTATTGGAATTGTTATCTTATTTTTTTAATATCTATCTTATAAAACATATATGTTATAGATCATTAACTTTTTACATATTTAATTATATGACACTACAATGCAAATGAATATTCTAAAAAGATGATATTTAAGTTTTTAGATATTTATAATCATTAACATTGTTTTTTTTATTTAACCCTTTCATGTAATTTACATGTATACATATTTATTTTAATCGATCTTTACATCTGTGTATATTACAACCTTATTAATAGTCATTGATAATTTATATTTTTATTTATTTTTTCAACCCGTGTAACACACGGGTGGTTAAGCTAGTTAATGTTATATATGTAGAAATAGTTATTTATAAGAAGAATATTTTTCTAAAAGTTAAATTATTTTTATGTAATATTTTAAAATTGATTTTTCTAAAGTAACTTTTTATAAAACAAAAATAATTAAAATAGGGAGTTATAATAAGAACATTTTTAAAAATGAAACTTTTAAAACGTTATTTTGAAACAAAATTTTTAATTTATCTTTGAAAAAACCAAAATAAAAACTTAAAAATTTCATATTATTGTTTTATTATTTTATAGTTATTACACATACGTAATTCCAATGATATCATTTCTTACTATATTGTTTTATAATTAATAATTTTTATTCTATTTAATATTTTTGTTCAACCCCATTTAATAAACGGGTTTACTAAAGCTAGTTAATGATATATTCTCCTAAACTTAAGTGTAAAAACCCCTTAGAAACGGACAAGTGTCATCCTTCTCTCATAGGTTAGAGTCAAGCGTCCATTAGAAGGATTTTTATACTGAAGGTTTAGAAGGGTATATCCTTTTAAGGTTCAAAATGAAATGATATACCATAATAACCAGGTTTTGAATACTATAAGTTAATCATCTATAGCACCTTCGTGTATGCAGTAAGATCAGGAATTGAACTATACATAAAATTAATAAATAAAAAGAAAAATATTTAACTGTCTTGATTCATTGTTTAGAAACAAAATCAACCTTTGACTAGTAGTGACTCGCGGATATCTACCCGCGCTTCCTCCACAACAGATGAGTTTTCGGGGCCACTGGCATCTATATCAACACCTTCAGATAATGCTTTATCAAGAGCCGACTTTGCAACTTTGGTAACAAACACCATTAGGATCACTGGAAACAATTATAAGTGTGCATCATTATACATGATACCAAGAGAAAATGCTAATGTGTTTGAATATAGGATTGATATATGTAGCAACTTACCAGACACCACAAAGCTTAAAATAAGAAGCGCCTGTATAAACCAAAAAGTAAAAATAGTGAACGTCAATATCCAACATAAATGACCTCCTCAATTCAAACATCAAAAAAACTCACATAGGCACTTGCGCATGGTAATATGCACATGTAGTGGGAACGAGAAAGAGAGTAGGTTATGCAGTTACACAACCTCCTTATGTATCACATTAACAGCAATAGGTAATGCAGTTAAATAACCTCCTTATGTATCACATTAACAGCAATAGGTAATGCAGTTAAATAACCTCCTTATGTATCACATTAACAGCAATAGGTACAACTTTTTATGTGGTTCTTGTAGTTCTCTACTTGAATTGGATCAGCACTAAACAAATGGTCCTCTATCTCACTATATATATAGACACACACACACATTACATACATATGTGTGTGTGTGTGTGGGAATCAAGATCTACATAGAATGACACAACGGTTACAAGTGTGCTACTTATAAATTCTACAGAACTTAAACACAGCTAGATAGATAGATTATGGGGCTTTGTCCATTGTTATACACACAAAAAAGGTTATCTATTGGTATTCGGTAATGCAATCTATTAAGTGTTAAGAGTGTTACATGACGTATTAAAAAAATATTTTCTAAAAGAAGAAACAATGAAGCACAAATATTCTAAATAGGAATAACACGTAAAAGGAAATCCTTACCCAACGAGTTTTTGAGAACCGACCCCATCCATGGGTAACATCAGCTAGGTCCTTCAAAGTTGTTCCAACATATACAAGTGCAAAGGTAATTGGCTGTACCAACATATAATAAGTTTGAGTAAGCCATATATATGTGCAAATGTACATATAGATGAACACTCAAATATCATAATTTCAGTAACAGTGTATTCCTTTTGTAATTATAAACATCTTGACATATTCTATTATCAACCATATATCTTAAAAGAGTTCTATTTTCCTCATTAATCTACACACACATCCACATTAGCTGAACCAAAAGAGCTACTGACACAAAAAATAATTAAAACATATTAATTTATAAGATAAATGTGAGTAATGATACCATCATTCCCAACCATGAAGCCATCATGTACTCCCATATGGAAATCGGAGTAACAGACAAAAGGTAATTCATCATGTTAAATGGAAGCAATGGAACAAGTCGAAGCAGTAGCACAATCTGTCAAAATAAGAAAACCACTCAACATAACTGTGTAAGTTTAAAAAAAATAACATCTTAAATGTATGGTAAAATAAAGCTCCTATAGAATAACAAAGGATCATTTGTATCATCTGAGTTGCAGACCAAAAAAATTCTTATTCCAACATTTAAAGTGGTTGAAATCGGACATTCCATAAATACAAGAAAAAAGGATTTCTTTCATTTAATGTTGTTATTGTCTATGATTAACCTATGAAATAACAATGAAGTGTACGCATACAGTAAAACAGGATCAAAGTAATTTTAGACAAACCTTAAATCCAGATTTCTCAATCGCAATTGCAATTGCTCGAAACCGTGGATAATCGCCCAATTTAGAAATGACATATGATCTCCCAATCTGCAAAAAAACACTTAGAAGAAAAGAGATTAACAACATTTACAAAAGATTAATAACACGTGCTAATAAAAAAACCAACCAAATTTAGAAACTGGTTATACTGTATCCAAATTTTCTTAGTACAAAAACTATCATAAAGATGCAGCTATAAAAATAAGATGAAAGATTAACATAAAACTTACTGTTCTGCCAAGAAAGAATGCTGCAGTTGCACCAATCACAGCACCAATAGAGTCAGCAAGAAAACCCATAGGCAAACCAAACAGATAACCACCACCCAGCTGAAAATATGCATATATGTTATTTTGTTAAATAGGAAAGGAGAAAAAAGCACTATTCAGTGGACATGATGGTGAATTTCTACTAGAAAAACTTCATTTATACAATAGTAAAGTTTATCTACCATAATCATTCTGGTTAATGTGTAGCCTCTATATTTTTAATTTACTAAGGTTGGTGATATTTACTAAGTGAAGGTTATTCATTGAGGGTTTATACAGCAAGAAAGGCGATGTTGATGCAGATAGGCTTTATATGTGATAAGTCAAATACAGGAATCAAGTAAGAAAGACACAACCTAAACTGGCATTTTCATTCAATCACCATTAACAATAATATAACTAAAATCCAAATAGCTTGAAAATAGAATGAATATCATACACAATAGCTTGAAAATAGAAGCAGATATTTGTAATGGCAAATTGTCAAAACACATTAAAACTGGTATGATAAAGTCAATGATCACAAAAAGGGAAAAAAAAACTTATGGTAAATGCATGGGTGTGGTGTTGAGATCTTACAGTAAGTATTGATGCAGGAACTGCAAGAATTGTTAAAGGAATATATGCAACAGCCCTGCAGGATGAATAATAAAACAACAATGATACCGACTGAGTTCAATTTCAATGAGCAAAGACAAAAAAAAAACATAATCTGACAAAAAAACATGCATCTTATTTTAATCAACAAGATGGTGACATGAATTAAGAAGAACAAGATTTCTGCAATAAATGTGTGTAATAGTACTTAGGTCATATTATTAGTCTAAAAGTTGCTTTTAACTTATTCAACCAACAGTCTTGAAGCAATGTAAATGTAAGACTAAGAAGAGATTGAGAATACTTACAATGCAAGAGGACCCCAAGGACCAAGATCTTCCTCCACCCATAACAAGAAGTCCTTCAATGTCTGCATACACAAAATCAAAATTGGAATTCAATCACAAACCCTATGTATGTATGCATGAATGTTCGGAAACTACAGATGATTGATCACCAAATTATAACAGACGATGGGTCGGTCAACTTAATTAGGTTAAATATGACGAATCGAAATCAAGAAACAATGAAAATGAAAAGAATTGATCTTGGAAAGAAAAAACCCAAATCGGAAATCGGAAGAAAGACCTTTTCGACGGGGAGAGTGAAGCAGGCGACGGTGATGCCGACGAGGAGGAGGAGGAGGAGAGTGATTCTAAGAAACGAAACCCAATTCCAATTGAAGGAAGACGCCATCGAAATGTATGAATCTGATGGTGGATTTGATGATGATGATGATGATTTTGGTGATGGTGCAATGGTGGTGGGTTGAAAGCCTGTGTTTGTGTGAAAGTTTGAAGGTTATTATTATTGTTAGCTCCAATATCAGCTCCTCTCTCCTTCCCAAGGTGAAGCGATATACATCATATTTGTTGTTTGCTTATTTATTTACGACGGGTTCAATCATTAAAAGTTACTTTTAATTCAATTATACGTAAGTCATAATATTATTGTTAATATTTTGTATATCGATTTTTATGTTTAACTTTTAAACTCATCTATGTCTAATATTATTAGTTTTTATTTATCAATACTTATAAATCTATAAAGTGTATATTATGAAATGAAATAAAATTATAAATAAGAACTTTAGGTAATAAACAAATTATATGAAACATGAGAACATTTATAAACATTTGAAAACTTCTTTGTATACAAAATTTGATGTTTTGTTTGTAATTTTACCATCATTGTCTAATATTAATAATTATAATTCATGTATACTTGTAACTCGAGATATTACAACATATAGCTTGAATCGGTGCTAGGGGCCAAACATGCAATAATTACACAAAAGTTTGGACTATCTATAATTTCTAAAGCTTGGGGACCAAACATGCAATTTGATTAAACCACAGGGATCATTTATGTAATTTTCTCTTTTTGCTGACCAAAAACATAAATTTGTTTCATGGTTACATAAATTAAAACTAAATCAAAGTTTCATGCTTGCATTAACAAAAACACAAATCGACAAATTGATGTAAAAAAACCAAAATACTAAAATTTATATTGAAATCAAAATCGAAATCCTTGAATTGTACGAATCACTGATACTGTTGCAATCAAGATTTGTATATATGAGTATTGAATTGAAACTTTATAAAAGAGCTAGTTTGATTTAGAACTTGGGGTGTGAATGATATAATATAGATCAATGAATGCGTAAAAGGATCGGTGAGTTGAACTTTAACCATAACGTGAATTGGGGAAAATCGAAACCATGTAATGCTTATAAATTGAAAATGATATAAAATGATTCATCTTTCCATTTAAAAATTGATATTATGATTTGGGAAATCGAAACCCTGAACTGATTATTTGAGACCGTTGATTTGATGAAATATCTAAAATCATTTTGAAATAGAAGACGCGTATGGGGTTTCTTCTCAATTGCATAGGACAAGTGAATTAGTAAATCTTTAATTGATTGTTTCAATTAGCAAGAATCCAATATGTTTCAATTTATAATTTTAGTGTAATACAACATGTAAAAACTCATTATATTACATATTTGGTAGGAATAAAGTCAACTTGTTCTTGGGTGGGAAAAACAGTCAACTATAACTTGTAATTTATTTTAGGGTTATATTTTGAAACCATCAAAATACCATTTGTAATGAGTTTTCTTTAATGTAGTGTTGGTAAAAAAAATAATTTAACAAAATAAGTGTTTTCAAAATTATTTACGAAAATAGGTTTTTAGTGGAAAGTTAATTTTTCTTATTTATAATATGATTGAAAAAATATTTATGTTTTTCATAATATTATTTAAGTAAAGTTAAAAAGATAAAGTTTCAATAAATTAAAAACTAATTTAGCATCTGTCATGATTTTGAAAAATGTTTTATGGTTCTTTTTATAAATATTTTCTTAAAACCATTTTTAATAACATTTAGCATCTGCATTAGTATTTTTTAACGTCTCTTTATAGAATACATGTTCTTATATAGAAAAGATCTTTTTAAGAATTAAATGATTTATATAACTTTTTTAAATTAACGATATATATTGTATAACTGTTCTATCTGTCTATGTAGATCAGATATTATATCAGTTTGGACATCAAGGAGATTCTTTTTTTCTTCCATTGCAAGAGTTTGGATGGTTGCAGCATCCAAGTGTCCACTAATTTCTTGTTTGGCTTTCAGTTCTTTTGATCCTAGATCTTTTGTCTAGAAGTTTCTCCATTCTGGCTACCTTCGGTAATAACTCAAAGATCATTTCATCCTTGGCTTCAGGACGATTTACTTCATATTCTACAAAGCTTTCTGAAGCATCGGCCTCTGAGTGTACTTGTCTCACATGCCTTTGAAAGATGATGCAGACCCATATGATGAACTGATAGATTCACCAGATTCAACATATGCAGCAACAGCTTCTGGTGAAGAATGGATAGGAGATATATGGTGAGGGTGAATGGGAGATAATGGAGGAGAATGGACAGGTGATGCTCTGAAAGGTGAGGGAATATCAACATCTTGAACTGAAGGCATAGTGTGAAGATCACCACCTACATCAACCTGTGGTGACATTGGCCTTAATCCTTCTTCAATTGTTTTAGCATGCTCTTCAATAGTTTGTTGATCATGAGCAGCTGGATGTTCTTGTACAATCTCATGAACAACAACAGGAACATCATTATTAGTTTGTTCCTCAATAACAGAAGCAACTTCCTTAGCTTGTTATTCATGAACTTCTTCTGGATTGATTTGTAGTAACATCCATGAAAGTAAGGGAAAGAAAGTTCCACTATACAAGTTTCTTGGATCTCTCTTCTTGATATACTTGTAGGATTTGACATTGTAGTAAGGAATGTTCATCACAGGGCCTTCTACTACAATATTAGGAAAAGCTTCATTGATGAAGCATTGGATGAACCGTGGATATATTAGGAACATGTGTCTTCTTCCTTCCTGAATGTTGGAGACCAGGCCATCAAACACATAAGTAGACATGTTGAATTGTCTGTTAGTGCATGTGACTCGTTTCTCCCTTAATTGTTGTTCAAAGTCTATTAGCAACATATACGCACTCGATAATTGAGGATTACAATCATAGTTCGAAAAATTAAAAAAAAACCATTAACTTTTTTTTTGTTTCATCATGATATTTAGATTAAATAAAAAAAATGAATGCATTATTTTAATAATTTTTTTTCTTATTACATATTTTAAGCTACACAAAAACATTTTAAAAAATATATATTATTTAAAAAGATATAAAAATATATGTGTCTACTTTTGTGTGAAATTGAAACAAAATTATAGTGAAAAATTTCAACTTTCTACATGAAAAGCTGATATAAAATTAAGTTTTAGTTAATTAGAAAACAAAAATAACTTTTAAATTTTTTTTTGTTTTTAATTACGACATATGAATCAAATGGTTTTATAATTTTATTAACCTTTATAGTTTACCATTTTTAAAAATATTATTTTAGAGTAAAATAAATTTCATCAATAGTATTATAGTGAGAAAAAGAAAAAATTTCTTTAAAGTTTAAACATCTATTTTGATAAATAAATTCTCAATATACACTATTTAAGAAAGAAAACTCTATTTGTAACTATAGCATAGTTGATTTCATTCAAATGAACTATGACTAAGAATAAGGATAAATACATTTTTAGGTAGGAAATCAAATAAATAGAGACCTAAGAAAATGACACGTGACACTAAATATATTATTTTAATTAATAAGTATAGATTGATGATTACATTTATAGTTCGAAAGATATAAAAAAAACAATTAACTTTTTTTTTGTTTCATCATAATATTTATATTAAACATTTTTAAATAATGCACTTTTTATTAAAAATAGTTATTCTTATTACATCCTTTAAGCTACTTAAAAATATTTTTAAAAAATATATATGTTTAAAAAGATAAAAAAAAATGTGTCTAATATTGTGTGAAATTGAAACAAAAATATAGTGAAAAAAATTCAACTTTTCTACATGAAAAGACGTTTTAAAATTAAGTCTTAGTCATTAAAAAAAATAAACATAAGTTTTAGAAAAAATTTATGTTGTTAATTACGACATATGAACCAAATGGTTTAATAACTTTATTAATCTTTGTACTTGACTATTTTTAAATAATATTATTTTAAAGTAAAATAAATTTCACCAAAAGCATTACACTGAGAAAAAAACATTTTTTAAACATCTATTTTGTTAAATAAATTTTCTATATACACTATTTAAGGAAAAAAACTCCATTTGTAATTATAGCAATAGTTGATTTTATTCAAATGAATTATGACTAATAGTAAGAATACATACAATTTTAAGCAGGAAATCAAATAAATGAAGGTTTAAGAAAATGATATGGAGCACTAAAAATATTGTTTTATTAATAAGTATAGATATACATAAAAGATAAAATAAACATAATATACATACGACGCTAGTTTCATCTTGCGAGTCGGCTCGATCTCGACATATGAGTCGTAAAATGAGTTCAAGCTTGTTTAAGCTCAACTTATTTAGAGCTTTTAGCGAGTCGGTCCCGAATGGCTCACAAGACAACGTTACTCGTTTCTCCGAACATTTTCTTAAAAATCTATTTTGTTAAATATATTGTCTATATACACTATTAAAGAAAAAAAACTCCATTTGTAATTATAGCAATAGTTAATTTTATTCAAATGAACTATTACTAAGAATAATGATAGATACATTTTTAGGCGGGAAATCAAATAAATGGAGACCTAAAAAAATGACATGTGAAACTAAAATATTGTTCCATTAATAAGTATAGATATACATAAAAGATAAAATAAACATAATATACATACAACGCTAGTTTCGTTTTGCGAGTCCGCTAGATCTCGACATATGAGTTGTAAAATGAGTTCGAGCTTGTTTAAGCTCAGCTTATTTAGAGCTTTAAGCGAGTCGGTCCCGAGTGGCTCACGAGACGACGTTACCCGTTTCTCCCCTTATTGTTGTTGGGAGTCTATTATCAAAATACATGCACTCAGTAATTAAGTATTACATTTATAGTTTCGTAAAATTAAAAAATAAATCATTGACTTTTTTTTGTTTCGTCATGATATTTATATAAAATATTTTTAAAAAAATACATTTTTTTGTTAAAATTGTTTTTCTTATTACATCCTTTAAGCTACTTAAAAATATTTTTAAAAAATACATATTTTTAAAAAGAATAAAAAAACAAATGTGCCTACTTTTGTGTGAAATTGAAACTAAATTATAGATGAAAATTTAAATCTGAGTAAAAATACATATATGTAAAGACGATTTAAAATAAAGTCTGAGTAAAAAAAACAAAAATAAGTTTTAGAAAAACTTTTTGTATTTAATTACGACATATGAACCAAATAGTTTTATAATTTTATTTAACTAACCTTTGTATTTAAATTTTTTTAAACGATATTACTTTAAAGTGAAATAAATTTAACCAATAACATTATAGTAAAAAAAGAAACATTTCTTTAAAACAACTCTTCTGGTAATAAATTTTCTATATACATTATTTTAGGAAAAAAACCCCTCTTAATTATAGTAATAATTGATTTTATTCAAATGAATTATGACTAAAAATAAGGATAGATACATTTTTAGGCGGGAAATCAAAAGAATGGAGACATAAGAGAATGACACGTGGCACTAAAGATAATGCTTTATTAATAAGTATAGATTTATTGTTGTTTTTCGTAACTAATGTTTTGCTTGCTGATTATTCTTTTAGAAAAACAGGAAAGATACATATGCTGTCACATATATTATTTTGATCACCTCTTGTAGTCTTGTCACTTTCACACATTAATTTAATTTTATTATTGGAATTGATTATCCTATATATATGAATATAAAAAATAGAAATTGGCTTAGTTGTGTTTGTGGTTTGGTCATACAAGTTAGATGAGTTGTGTATTTCCCCATATAAGTTTAAAGTGGAAATACAGGGTGAAGCATTCCTATCCGGTTCTTTTGTAGAGATAAAGGCTCCCTATGGGAAGAACAACCATCGTCGCATTGCCATAGTCACCCAATCACCGCAAAGACCCCGCGACCATCGCACCGCCGCCATCACGCATCACCGTTGCTACAACACACCTTCAGTGCTCGCCATACCGGCAAAACCCTAAAAGGGTAGCCATGACAGCGGTGGTTTTACACTCCATTCTCCTCTTTCTTTCCCGGCCTACAACATGCAACAACCGTTTCCTGGTCATTGTTGGTCTTGATGGTGGTGGTCTGGCCACCTCTTTTGCTCCTTCTCCATCTTTATATAATACCCTTTTAGGGTTTTTGAGTGTTCGTGTTTCTTTCCAGTGGTTTTGGTATAGTGGGACCTCTCCAAATAATACATATAAAACACAATTCAACATCAATATTCCCGAAACTCTTATTAAAGGTGATGAATTAATATCTAAATCATTTAAACTGTGGTTTCTGGTTTGAAAAAGACTATGGTAAACAAAAGGACCTTAAACAAGAAGAAAATATAAAAGCTTTGAAGTTCAAGCATTAGGTCGTGTCTCATTAGATACGCCCCCATGCCCACCCTGAAACGCACCCCTAGGGCTAAAATCAACACACTCCCATGTTTGTCAACCCGACATGATAAAAAGTGTTGCCCCCCGATCCGAGGCACGGAGGCATACCCTGACAACTTCTGAGCATACGAGTCGACCAACTTTACATACATTGTACTAGCACGAGGCCATGTCTTTCAGGCACGGGGTCGTGATCAAACACTTCAGAAAGCCTATAAACAGGAGCTCATTTGTAACTTTGAGAGAAATTTTTTTTTTGAGGGGGGGGGGGGTGTTAGTGTTCCCTCTTGAGAATCCAGCCTTTGGAAGTCCTTGAAAGGCTTTGGAGACACATTCAACACTTGAAAGAAGCTCGAGATCGTTTAACATAATCCATAGCGGATCACCGGTTTGAGTGTTCTAATTTACAGATGATTTCATTACTATCTTCTATTTTTGTTGTTATGTTCAAGCTCATTATGAGCTAACTTCATTTATCATCCTAATTTAGTAAAACTTTATGTAACTTGTGATAAACTAATGGTGTGGTTTATACTATGTTAATGTTATGTTAATTTTGGGTAAACTTTTGATGCCTAGGGTTTACAAACGGGAAGTTATAAACTTATTATTTGTAATTATGAATGTCACACAAGGTTGAAAAACATATGAACTAACTTTTACTCGTGAAATCAGTGTTCATAATAAACTCATAGCTAGTGGACTAGAAATAGTTATTAGAAATCATATCACCTTAATTTTTTGATCATTTACGGGTTCATTCTATTAGTATGAGAAATCTATAGTAATTGTTATGATTTTCCAAAATTAATGACTCTTTCTAACATTAAATTATGGTTTTCATAAATCATATGTTAAAAGGATACGCAAACATTACCTACATAACTAGGAGCTCGGTGGTTGTTTCATAAGTTACTCATTGCATATTTTGTCACTACGGACCTTGTTTACGAGAATTCCATGCTGGCTCGCATCTATAAACATTAATAGAACTACTTTAATCTATATCTTTAACCACACCCTATAATTCATCACATTTATTAAAGTGAAACCTAAATTACGATGATAGCCTCATTTTAAAATCAAACTCAATCTGATAGTCAATTATTAAGGTTGTTAAGTAGGTTAAGTGTGTCCACAGATTGATACTCGGTACTTCCCAACACTATATTATTGTACGACATGTACACTTGTCTTTTTTGTGTGTAATAATATAAGTAAAAATCATCTAAAACTAAATCTATGCAAAAATCCCCATCAAAATACATATAATTACATCATGCATTAGTAAGTCTCAAACATCTAAAAGTATTTGCTTGTAGCGCTTATAAATTATTAATAGATGGTGAAAATGATAAGTTGGATTCAAAGACTGAGAAGTTCACATTCATTGGTTATGGGGTCACAAGATATGGGTTATAGGCTTTAGGATTATAAAAACAAAAAGTTAAATAGAAGCAAGAATATCACCTTCTACGAGAATGAACTATACAAACACAGAAATACGAAATATCCAAAAGGTTTAAAAATATAGGTTGAGTTTAAAGATAAAAAATTTGATGAATCCGAAGATCCGATAGACATTCTTGATAGTAAGTGCTAAGAGATTGAAGTTCAAGATGAATTAGTGAGTAATGAAAGCTCAGAGAATAGAAAAATAACATAAAGTTGTCACTCCTCATGCCAAGAGATCCACCAATGTCACAATGCTTACAACAAGATACTCTCCATCTACTAATTTCTGTTTTTAACAAAGAATGGAAAACTTTGATGTCATACTAAAGCTGTTATTGTGAAAGTTTCATTGTAGTTAGAGCTAGCAATGAAGGATTAGATGACTTCCTTAGAGAAGAATAGAACTTAGGGAGTTGACTAAGCTCATGACAAGCAAGAAAGCTTTATACATAAGTGGGTGTTTAGTATCAAAGAGGAAAATGATGGTACTAAGCGTTACAAGAAAACTTTAGCGAGTGTTCAGCAGAAACAGGGGGTTTAATACAATGAGATCTACTCTCATGTGGTGAAGATGACTACCATCAGGCTTGTTTTTAATATTGTAACAGTAGAAAACATACATCTAGAGTAGTTAGATGTCAAGATAACTTTTTTTCATGGTGATCTTAATAAAGAAATCTACATGGTATAACAAAAGGAGTTTCAATTAAAAAGTAAAGAACTTTGTGTGTAACCTAAAGAAAAGTCTTTAAAGTCTAAAACTAGCTCCTAGATAATACTATTTGAAGTTCATTAACTTGATGGGAAGAAATGGGTACAAGAGATTTGAAATGGATCATTAGTGTTACATTAAGATATTTAATATTTTTACTTATATCTCCCTACATCTATATGCAAATAAAATATTGATTGTAGATTTATATATGAACAAGATAATGAAACTAAAGATTTAAATGTCTGACGAATTTAAGATGACGGACTTGGGTTCTTCCAAATAGATACTTGGAATGAGTTTCACTAGGAACAGTAAAGATGATAACTCTTTCCTAGACGAAATATATTGAAACAGTGTTAGACAAATTCAATAAAAAAAGATACCAAGCCCCAAAGCACTTCATTAGAAAGTCAGTTTAAACTTTCTAATCATCAGTCTTTAAAGGCAGATGAAATGACTAAGATACCTAACACATTAGCTGCTAGTAGTCTTCATGTATGCTATGGTGTGCAAGACAAGATATAGCACACACCTTAGGATTGGTTAGCCGGTACATGTCTAATCCAGAGAAAGAACATTCGAAGGCGATCAAATGGCTACTTAAGAGGGAACACATTATTTTAACGGGTTATATACATATGCATATCTTAGGGGATGCAAGGATTCATATAAGAGCACTAGTAAGTTTGTATTTTCAGTGAAAGGGTCATGGTAAGCTGGATGTCGAGATTGCAAAAGAGCATTGCTCTTTTAACCATGGAAGCTGAGTATATGGTTGTTGTTGTTGACTTGTTATTGTTGTTGACTTGTTGTTGTTGTTGAAGACAGTAAAGAACTCATATGGTTGAAAATTTTGCTAAAAGAACTTGAGAAGAAATAGCTAGACAATCTATTATTCTGTGAAAATCAGAGTGAAATACATCTAGAAAACATATTGAACTGAAATATCATTTTATCAAGGGTTTGATCAATGATGGTAAATTCATTTTATTCACAAACATGACGAATCAAGTATTATTTTTATAAATTTCGGGAGAAATTCATTAGTCTTCATGAGTAAAGAGTTTATGAAAAACATTTGGCTCTCTTTGATGATGCATGATAATCTAATTTTGTGGTATTGCTTCGCTGCTCGCAGCAGGTCCACCATCACCTGTGACAGGTCCATTACTACCTTCCACGGCTTTACCACCTTGTTCAGCCATGCTTCAAACTCCTTCGATCTACCGTGGTTATGCGTACCTTGGTTTTTCGGTCTTCTTGGATTTTAAAAATACAGGCTCGGACACCAATTTTTGGAAAAACCGCAATTGTATCACAACAGATTGCAAAACAGTATGAACACAAAACACAAAATAACACAATCGCTAAACATCACAGACAAATTTGGTGAAAGGACTGCTCCACGGCGACTTTTTATATTTATAATCAAACTCTGAAAAAGCTTACAAAATAACTCAAAATCCATCGCTAGTTGTAGACTTCTACTAACTAGATAAACTCAAACAAATTTAACGATGAACATTAATTTCACTTTTTTTAAACCATAACTCACATTATCTAAGGGCTACTCCTAAATTGACGCCACTATTCACTACAGGATTGGATCTTATCATTTGAAGGGAACACATTTACTATAATCATGGTAATGCTAGGCTACAAGCTTTTCAATTATAAAAATTGAAAAAAAAAATAAATTTATGCAAGTAAAATTATACATATATTATTATATATTTTATGTATGTGTCAAATCTACATTTTTATACCACCAACTAGTACTTTTTACTGTTTTTTTATGAACAAACACACACTCTAGTCTACTCCTAAAATCACAAACACCTTCACTCTACATGATTTGAACACACAATTTTTTATTAGTAGAATACATGACTTTATCATATATCATCAAGATATCCATTTGAGGACTCATACTTCACATAGTTGATTTGATCTCCTATGTAAATCATATCAAACTTTGATAAATGAGTTCTCATGGCAGATTTGACTTCGCGTCTCCTATGTCGCCAAAGGCTCAAGAAGACAAAAGACATCAGACTCCTTTCGTTTATTTATTTGTTGATTAATCTTACATGGTTAGAGGAATTTAAGTATACGCTGGATCTATGTACACCAAGACATAAGTTAGCAATAACCCTACTAATAGACTCCACCTTGCTCGGTTAGATTACCCTTGTTATCCACTTCATCAACCAGTCTAGAGCATCCATCAAATGTTGTATATACAATACATCTTATGCTCGTTTCTCTTTCAGTTTCTTAAGTTAAATGCAAATGAAGCATCGTTGAGGTTTTTCTAAAAAAAAGATTAAAAATGTCGTATCAAACATGCTTCCGTTGTCAAAAGTTTCAAAAACATATAAACAAACCCCACGAGTATTAGGTGTGATGGGTGGATTGACAGATCTTCAATGATAGGCTTCGACAAAGCAAAGCTCGTCCAATACTTAAACGAAATGAAAAGTATAGATCAAAATAATCGATGTCAATGCCTAGACCGATAGTGCATCCCCTGCATTTTTAGCCATTCAAACAAGTCAAATGTCAATTTCTCAACTTAACAATGATCATACACATTCTTGGGCACACAACTATACAAGACACATTTATTTAAGGATAAATTAAGTATATCTAAATCATTATTGTTCATTTAATCATTTCATTCATAAGCCAAAATACACATGCATGTGAATCTCGTTACAGGATTTTGTAAGGACCAATGACCCAATGACAGGTGTAAAGACTCGTTTATGTTATTAGTTAAGAATAGATACCTAAAAGGTAAAAATATGCTTTTATTGTTTATTTCATAAACCATTAAATATTCAAAATTCTGCTTTATAGTAAAATTGCCTCCTTTACATAATATGTTTTTAACAAATCATGTCATATGTTATGCACAACAATGACCATATGTTGGAGAAAACATATTAGACCTTCAACATCCAGAAAGATGAGGAAAAACCATTCATTTCATATAATCATACGACAAATTTTGTTAAAAACTAAAGATCGCACCAACTGGTCTACGCGTGTCAAATATTAAGCTCTGACACTTCTATTTTCACATGATGCACAAAAATGGTGACATTATTAGAACCAAAAGCAAGAAACTGACCATTCATCAAAGCTTGCTGTTT
The DNA here is from genome assembly GCA_025215565.1 of Flaveria ramosissima. Lineage (NCBI taxonomy): Eukaryota > Viridiplantae > Streptophyta > Magnoliopsida > Asterales > Asteraceae > Flaveria > Flaveria ramosissima. Next base: position 52,938,020 of record CM046033.1, read on the forward strand.
TAATATAGACGAGTGATGCAATCCATTAAAGCATCGGTTTGTTCTGGTTTACCAACGGAAACACGAACATAACCCTTCAGTTCTTTGTTGCTGTAGTGGCGTATCATCACCCCCATTTTTGCAAGGTCTTCCTGTAAGTATCCAAATAGATGTCAATAAAGGCATACCAAGATTCAAGAGTCATAGGAGTGACCCATTTTGACACAACCAGAAGGTGGCAGCAGCAAACGTGGGAGTCACCCACTGGCTCATTTGAACCTGATCTAATTTTGCTAGTTATATAGGAGTGATCCATTTTAACCTGTTGTATAAGTTTGACTGACCCAAATCAACCATTCATCAAAGAATGGGTCATGATTGCTACATGTTTTCATGACATAACCAGCACAATAACTAGATAAACGTTCTCAAGTTGATTCGGTTATCTGAAAGATATGGTTTAAACTAGAAACCATTCCTCCCCAAAGTGCTAACTTGTGGGTCAGTTCAATAATGCACTGCCTGGCACATCTACCCATGTGTACAAGTTTGTGCAATTATAATGAATGTGATCTAAACATCTTGTTATAAAATTGTACGTTGAAGTCAACTAATGATGTTTAAATGATATCACTAAATATAAGATATTATGTATATCAGTATCTTTATTTAAATACATTCAAAACTGGTCATTTTCATCATCTGGATATGTACATTATCCATCAAGTAAATCATTTTCCGAGTCATTTAGACTAGAAAAACAAAAACAAACATAATTTTTTTTATACCACACTCTAGGTTAAAATGGTGATTTTCTATCATTCAGAACAAAAACAAACAGCACCTACTGTATAGTGCATATGCAGCCTTTCATTATCCATAAAACCATCCATAACCACACAATACTTGATGTAAGAAAGCAAACAGACCATTACTTGTATATGTGAGTTTAATATGTAAGATCAATTTTATTTAGTGTGGTATTTATGCCGATAGACAAAAGTTCATATGACTACCTGAATTTTTATTTGACATTAATGTCCCAAAGAAAATGTTAGTCACCTGAATATTTTTTCCCATGTAATTTATAAACATGATCAACGACCTACTTTTAATTAAATAATAACTTTATTAGAAAATTGAGGATGTGTATATAGTTTTCCGTTCAGGTATATTTTTGATAACTTGAAATATTGATCATATACATAATCTTTATTGTAGTTGATATCAATATTTTTTCTTTCACAGAAATTGTTTTTATCATTAACATTAATATTTCATCTTCTTAAAAAAAATTAATTTTAATACATATATGATCAACATTAATAGAGATTTCAAGCAGAAGAAAAAAAAGTTGTACCTTTAGCTTCTTAGCATCCCTTCCATTAGTAACCTCACAAAGAATAAAATTAGAATAGCTTGGATATGGATTTAGAAATGGCACTTGTTTCAAAAGCTTATAGAGCCTCTCTCTTTCTTGTACCAGAGCAACTTTAACTTTCTATGTGAAAAGAAAACAAAAGAACGTTAAAAGTTACATGATTGATAACATGATTGGATATAAACAATATGAATATTTTACCTCCAAATATACAGGATTCTTCAATGCCGCACATGCAGAAACTTCAGCAGCAACAGACACATTATATGGTTGTTTTGCCCTCCACAAGTATTCAATAATGCTCAAAGGAAACGCTCCATATCCCACTCTTAGTCCAGCTAGGCCTGTTCTAAAGTGAACAGCAACTTGTCACATAAAATGTACAAATATGACTGATCATGTATGGTCAATTTGATTAATAATTACTCTAATGATATACAAATAAGATTAAATGAGTGGAACGGAGTAAAAAAACCACAAAGAATGTAAACATGATCTAACTGCCACAAGAACAAAATAAAAATAAACTATATATGTGGGGCTAAATTAAACTTAGCCATAAAGGTCCAAAATTATCCTAAGAGAGAGTTAAACAAGCATATCGCTTTAGAATGACTTGACTATATCTAGCAGACATGTATTATCAAGACTGATAATACAAACCTTCAATAATATAGAAAAAGAAAACTAAACTCAACAACAAAGACAAAAATTAACTAAAAATGAGCAAAAAAACACCAAAATGGCGATAGACAACCAATATAATGACAAGTAACAAACAATGTATGGTGGAAAGTTTAACAGCAAACTAAGGTACAGCGTGCATTAAATCCCCAAATCAAAGAAAGAAAAAATCCACTAACAATCACGAGAAAACTCATCAACAATAGACTATGCTGTCGAAGGCGCTAGGCGCACTCGGGCGCTTAAGCGTCGCATGGGGGCCTAGGCGCAAGGTGCAAAAAAAGTGATCGACTGTGATAGAAAAAGCGCACATAAAGAAAAATAACTATAAAAATAAATTGTGCAATGGAGATTAATTTAATTTGACAAATACAACATAGGATATTAATGAATAACAATTGAACCATTTACATATTAATGAATAGCAATAATCTGTACTAACTTTTGATGGACAAAATAGTGAGTAGAAGAGGGGAGAAATTGATTTGTTGCTGCTATGACGTCAAAGAAAAAACACAACTTCCAAGAGATTAAAGTAGAAGAGACATGAAGAAAAACCAAGAAATTTCGATGGTTAACCAACCGTGTTCTTTTTTAGCAGCTTCATGATATGCTTGTAGATCAAAATATTAGAGTAAACTAGGTAAATCCGATTGTTTATAGGTAATTCTTGTAAATCGTTTATTGATAAATCAAAAAAAAATCAAGAGAATTGAAAAAGATATAAAAAAACCCAAAACTTTCGGGAGCTGGGCCTGAATGGATAAAGCCACTGCTTTAGGGTTCGGAGACTCCAAGACAAGCGACCGCTTCAATTCGCTTTTGCCTTTTCTGTTAGGTATCTTTACGCAGCGGAAATAAACACAGTGTTATAAGCACGCACACGAAAGCAATAAGAACACGAGAATTTATAGTGGTTCGGTCAAGATGACCTACGTCCAATCTCTGCAACTAGGTATGTTATTAAGCTCAAGGGACAATATTACAATACAATGACATGATCTATATATAGAGATAATTAGGGTTTTAAGAAGCTTCAATGGGCCAGGCCCATAACTCTAACCAAAAGCCCAAAGGCCTTCACACCTCAACAATCTCCCACTTGAAGGCCTTGCGAATACTCCAGCTAGCCATCAGTAATCTTCAAGTAACAGAAATCCTCCAAACCTTCAATTCCAAAGAACAAGCTAAGATTTCAATCCAAATCCCCTAGTTGCAGAGGCCCCTTTTCATCAATTACTTGAAAGGGCCCGTTGAAGCTCCCCCGAGCTCCAACCCAGTCGCAGCAGACTCCACCAACGACCCATCCTCTGTCTCAACTGGCTTACACGATCCACCAGATTCAGAGATACACCGAGAACCACTAAGGGGCTGTTTGGCAACTTCTGAATGATTAAGTGCTGAATCAATAAGAGGTCTGAATCATTAAGTGCTGAATCATTAAGAGATCTGACCCATTAAGAGCTAGTATATAATTTAACTATTCAAAGACAAATGTCTGATCAATTTAGATAATATGTTTTAACCATTCAGCATTAGACCTCTTAACCATTCAGCATCAGTATGATGCTTAACCATTCAGAGGTATATTTCTTAACCATTCAGACATGTGCTCGCGAAACAAACAGTCTGAACCATTAAGTGCTGAACCATTCAGACATCTGAACCATTAAGAGGCTGATTAAGAGGCTGCCAAACAGCCCCTAACACTCTCCAAATTCAGCAAACAATCACCAAGAGAGATTTTTCCAGTCATAGTCTTCAAAACCCAACGATTATTCTTAACTGTACACGGAACATGTCCCATGCTCCCACTGTCACAAAATCCTCTGACTGGTTTAGACTTATGACCCCATTCAGCTACAATCTTTGCTCCAGACTTCATGTTTGCAAATGAACTCTCTTAGCAGCAGATTTAGCGAACCCGACTTTGACTTGCTTAACCGGGTTGATCAGTCCCTCAGCAGGTGCCTCCACCATGTACAATGACCCATGCTTATCACCACGAGCAATCACCCGGTTCCCATTGATTACCCTCCATTTACCACCACAAAACTTAACTTCCAGTCCTTGTTCATCCAATTTACTAACAAAAATTAATTTCTTCTTCAAACCTGGAATCACCTTGACATTCTTCAAGTTCCATGTAGTTCCCAATGGAGTCACCAAATTAATATCACCCATGCCCATTACATCAAGCATTCTACCATCAGCGAGACGTACCTTCCCAAAACCGCCTGTCTTCAGATTCACCAACATTTCACCGCTGTGTACGGCATGAAACGAAGAACCAGAATCCATGATCCAAGAATCCACACTGTTTTCAACCTTAAGAATTAACAAGTCACCGTTAGTGTTCAAACTTTTCTTTGGACATTGACTCTTAACATGTCCATCCTCGTTGCAGTTCCAGCACCTCACATTTTTCCGAGTCCGAGTTGAACTCTTTCCCCGACTCCCACTGGCTCGGCTATTTTCCCTTCCCCTACCAACATGTAACATCTCAGAAGATGATCCAACATTTGCACTTTTCATACGCGTGTCTTCACCTATCACAATGTCTCGGATCTTTTCAATGTCATGTCGTTAGCACCCATAGAATTTGTAACAACAGTTACCGTCCCGGACCAACTATCAGGCAGTGAAGATAGCAACACCAAGACTCGAGTCTTATTATCAAATTTTATTCCCACTGATTCTAATCTGGTAAGAATAGACATCAGATCATTAATGTGGGAGGTGACTGAGCTTCCCTCTTCTATTCTCGTCATGAACAGTTCCCTCATCAAGAACACCTTGATAGCTGCAGACGGCTTTTCATACATATTTGATAGAGCCAACATCATACCACTTGCAGTGGTTTCTTTCATGATGTTAAAAACAACGCTCTTCGTCAAAGATAACATAATAGCCGTTCTAGCTTTCTTTCCGGTTTCTTTTCCAGTACCATATCCAAATCCTTTTGACACAGTAATGCCTCTATTTGCATTTTCCACCAATCAAAATCAGTGCCATTAAACTTTTCGATCACAGTCTTCCCGTCTTCAGCCATAATAGCAAACCAGAGAAAAACAAACGAAACAGGCGCGCTGAACAGTTGATAAATAGTCAATAAAGGATAGACAAACCAGATCCGGTACTTCCAACCAAAACCCTAGACGATTGCGACGGCGGCGGCGGCAACCCTAGGCGACGGCAGAAACCCTCGGTGGCGGCGGCGGCGGCAGAAACCCTAGGTGGTGGCGGCGGCGGCAGAAACCCTAGGTGGCGGTGGCGGAAATCTTCAAACAGGTGGGAAGATTTTAACAGTAAAACAAGAGCCTGATGCTCTGATACCACTTGTTAGGTATCTTTAAGCAGCGGAAATAAACACACTGTTATACGCACGCACACGGAAGCAATAAGAACACGAGAATTTATAGTGGTTCGGTCAAGATGACCTACGTCCACTCTCTGCAACTAGGTATTGTATTAAGCTCAAGGGACAATATTACAATACAATGACATGATCTATATATAGAGATAATTAGGGTTTTAAGAAGCTTCAATGGGCCAGGCCCATAACTCTAACCAAAAGCCCAAAGGCCTTCACACCTCAACATTTTCCTCCTACAACTATCGCCTTAACCATCTTCAAGCGCCATCCCATCGCTGCACTTCAAAATGACGCCTAGGCGAGGGGAGGCGCTCGCTCTTGACAACACAAACGAGAGTAACAAAGGTGAGAACCATAAACAATTATCTTGATACCACATGTTATGGTGAACTAAATGGAAGAAAGAATGGATATAACTCTTGAGTTTGTGGGGATAAGGAATACATGTTTACATGGTTGTCATATTTAACAATACAAATAAAAAACATTTGAAAATAGTGCTCTAAGTTTCCAAACAATTATTACAAAATGAGGATTAAAACAATGTCAACTAAATAAAAGATGTCAGCACAAGAACATGATGAGTGAGCCATCATGAAAAATGTAGAATGCAAAATGTATGTTGACAGTTACTTACAAAGGTAAAAAAGACTAGTGCCATACAAGTTGATTTAATGACATAGCTCAAAAGTTTGATCTTCAACTCAAAAGAGTGAGCAATATTTAGGAAAACTATGAGTCCAGTAACTAAATTCATAAACACAAAGTTGTATGCTTATAATTTATTGTCACACATTGACATAGCTATAGGAAATTAGGATTAAAGTTATAAAGAATCTGAAAAATACCTGCTCTTTTACTAAATGTCCTAAGAACAATAAGATTCTCATGCTTCTTCACCCACCCCATCTTAGAATCAAGTCCTGAAAATTCAATGTAGGCTTCATCTAGTACAACAAGTATAGGTAGATTAAGTATCTTCAGTAAAACATCATCACTGATCACACTGTCAAGGAATACATTAAACACAACATATTACAATAGTAACATCATTATTTGCATGATAAAATTAAAAATAATAACTAATACAACTTTGGGCTTGAATTTAAAGCATTAAGCTAATCAATTAACAGATCCCCTTTCAATAATAAAAATGACATAAAGATAACTGAAATGTAAAAGTAACAGCAATTGTTGATTACCTCCCATCTGGATTGTTGGGAGAAGTTAGAAAAATGATCTTTGGTTTCTCACGCTCAATGACTTCAGTAATCCTTTCTACATCCAAGCTAAAGTCCATCTTCCTAGGTACTGCTCAACCAACCATATAGGAGTATTTAGTTATGTTACATAAGATTACAAAAACTATATTATTACAATCATCTAAATATTCTGAAGAAAACAATTTAGGAAGCCATATTCATTGAAGTACACTTTAGACCGCTTTCAACCCATTTGACCAGTTCATTTTTATATGCACTGTTTGAGATAACACATGGCACAAATCAGCCGATTCCTAAGAAAATGGGTCAAAATCGCAACCTTTGCATCTCTAATCACAACATCAGAGTTAAAACCTTAAACAAGAAATAAAATAGCATTCTTGAAGTAACAAATTAGAATGAGATACATAATGATCAAGGAAGTGAATCCTGACCCTTAATAACACGTGCACAATTGACAGCTGCATCAAATTCATACATTGTAAAGGTTGGGGGACAATCAACAATGCTGTCACCTGGATCTAGCACACACCTGTGACATAAAGAAAGTCAGAATTTAAAAAAAATGTTGAAAAAAGTAAGAATCTTTAGAAATTTTGCATAAGAAATCATCAGAACAGTCTCATAAAAAATCAGGAAGTCTAATATAAATACGAATTTTGGCATAAAAGAAGTGTGTCACTAACCTCATAATGAGATCAATCAACTCATCAGCCCCGCATCCTACAAGGATATACTCAGATTCAAGACCAGAATCCTCAGCGAGGGCCCCACGCAATGTACGACTTTCAGGGTCAGGATAAATATAAGGAAATTTTAACTGCCCCAATGCCTCAAAAACCTACAATATTTTGAATCAGGATAAACACAATGAAATTAACAATACATCGCACCCAATCAAACATTGCATTGGCAAACATTTTCTGAAACACTTATAAACATATCATATTTGTTTTCCTAAAACTGAGTTATATAGAAGTGTGTGTGTGTGTGTGTGTGTTCTAAAAGAAAAGAAACCACTCAAATTAATGGGAGAATTCATATGTAACAAAGCTTACTTCTGGAGGTGGACCATATGGATTCTCATTTGCGTCTAATTTTACAATCTCCTCAGGCTTCCTACCAAGACGAGAAGACAGAACCTGTATATGAACTCATATTCAGCTTGTGAAAAACCCATAAATTATAATATTTAACACTTCAACCATTAGAAATTGCCAAAGAAGAGAAACCGTATCTTACTTATATAAATATTCAAATAAAGTCCACCAAAATAGACATTTAAGTATCATGTCAATCCATCCACTCAATAAAAGAGAAAATAAAAGGGAATGACGTCATACACAACCTGAATTCATGGAACAAAGACCACAGTTTAAGCTCTATCTGATTCTATATATTTGGGCAATACAAGGGGAAATGTTCAGATGACAAAGATGTATCTGGCAATGGTGCTATTCAGCCAATTGAATACCAAAAAGATATGTTTTACTTTAGTTAGTTTATCTGGCCAGTAATTTACATCCTGATATTGTAATTTGAAGTTTCAAACAGGCACTCGAGTATGGTGAAACGTCAAAGGAAGCAAGATCGTCTAAACCATGGAAATGATCATTAATTTCACTTCTAAAGCTCACTTGACGAGTGACACAACAATTGCAATCCTGTGACTAAAGACCAATGCAATCAATAATTCGTAACAACTACAATAAGCATATAGGTAACTTCAACTTCAAAGTTGCTGAACAGAAAGTCACACAAAACTGGAGCATCCAGAAATGAAATTTAGGCATCTGAAAGAACAAGAACTATAGTACGTATGATTGATGATTGAATTGAGTAAGACATATGTATAACGAGCGATCAATTACCTCAAACGGCAATATAGGCTGATAAGGAGACAATTCTCTAAGATGGGGCCTGATAAAGGAATCTCCGGTCAACTTCACTTGCTGTTTGACACCTGCTGCATTAGAAGTAGAAGAAGAAGCTGCCATACAATTGAACTTACTCCGATATCTTGAACTTGCAGAGCTGATCTTGTTCAGCGATGGTGGAAAGCAAAATTCATCGTTGGATTTGATCATACAAAGAGATGAACCGTTAATCACACCCATTGAATTGCTGCATTTCAACTAAAACGATTCAAAATCAACAGATTAAAAAGAGCATACATTGATTGAAGAGAACAAACCTTAGTTTGAGCAAGAAGAAGTTGTAATGAGGATTAAGGTTCGTGGTTGCAGAACCCTAGTTAACCACAGTATATACAAAACAAAACTGCAAATTGTGTGGGATTTTTGAAGAAACCCCCCTGCACTATGGTTTAACTCCACAATAGCACTTAAAATATTACAAACATAATTTTGTTGAAGCGGTTGAATTTCTAACGGAATGAGGTGAGAATTTAGTAAACCTTGTGAGCATAGACACAAGGTTTGGTTTTGTAGTTTGTAAATTACTTATATCGAATTGTAGTTTATATACTTATAAAACATTATGCACTCAAAGTTGTAAAGGAAAAAAAAAAAAATATTGAACAAGCTTTATTTTGAATTAAATGTATATCAAAACATGGGAAAAAATAAAAAAATCACAAAAGTATATTTAAAATTTTATAAAACATTACATACACAAAATTATACAATGAAACTGAATTTTGACCTAGCTTGGTTTTAAATAAAAGTTATATTATAGCGTAAATAAAAAATTAAACACGTCACCATTCATTTATTTTTTTTTTAACAAGTATGTGAATGTAAGAAAGAGAGGGATACAACTTAGTTTTTACGACTTTTATTAAACTCAAATATGAGATATGAATTGAATCAATCTCATGTGACTAATTTCATATTTAAATCGATCAATCAAAGGTAATCTACTAGTAATAACATATTTACGTAAGATCATGTATTGCTTTAGTTTTATTTGTCAGTGAGCTCATACAAATCTCTCTCACCTTTAAAGGAACAAATATCGCCTTGATTGTCTGCATCTTTCATTTCTCTCTCATTCGTCGGACAACAAGCTTTATAATCACTTTTTAGCTTGACGTTTGATTATTTAAAAATGCTAATAATTCAAATGTTGAGGACCATAACGGCCTTAAGTTCAAGCATACCATGAGACAATCTAGAGTCTTATATGCCAAACATAAAACAAAGACTAGAGATTTTCAATGTGATAATAGTCATGAAGTAACTTAGTTTTCAAAATCTTTTTCAAACCCGATTTTCCTACCACAATCTTAAAATTTCACATCACATTCGCAGTGCAATATGGTATCTTTCTTGTTTATGTCAATCTTTGTGTTTTTTGATACTTATGTTATCCTAAAACTTCATCCATAGGCACAAACTCTCACCATCGGTCCATTTGCATGTATCATCGTCACCATGGTTCTTGATGCCATTGATTTAATTACTCATCAAGTTACTAAGACACATTATCTCTGACAAGGTTCATGTCCTTATGGAGCAATAGAAGTCATTTGTGACAATGCTAATGGCATCGATCTATCTTCTAACCCATTATAGCACCAAAAGCAGGATGAAGTATGAACATAAACATAGATCAGCGTGTTTAAAGTGATGTTAAGTTGCCAATTACCATCTTTATAGTTGCTAATGATTTATGTTTAGTTTGTTATTTGAGTTTCAATAAAATGATGTAATCTATATGGTTATGAAAATATAAACATGGGATCCATTCAAGGATCAACAATGGGATCATTAGCTTAAACACAATTTCTCTAGGATAAAGGCGTATATGCCCCATGAAAATTTATAGAAAAAGAACAAAATAAGATGCAGAATAATAACCAGCAACAGCCACTAAGCAAAGAAACAAACTTACAAAACCAACATTGCTCACTAAATAAGCTTAGGAACCAAACTAGAGGAATAATCATAAACCAGTTAAACCAACATCAGAAACAGAGCCAAAGACGTATTGATTGAACCAGCTTGAGGCCCGTTACAGCAGCCAGATGGCAATACTCTTACCCTAGTAAGCAGCCTCTGGGATCAATTAAATGTGTTCATACCATAACCATACGCATTGCTGTGATTTGAGATAACTGCAGCAGACAATGGCAATACCAGTTGAACCTGACACCAGCTGACTGGGAGTTCAAAGCTGAAATAGCAGCCCAACCGAAATGAAATCTGCATCTCTGCAGAGTTCGAAAGAACCAATAGCAGTACAATTGACCCATATAATATCAGCAATTAAGTTCCCTCCAAAAGGAAGAACAGAATTTTATATGACTCCATTCAAGGTTCTATTATAAAAATACAATTTATATGATCATCAAGATTCTGTACTATACCCTTGAAACGTTCAGTAGTAAGGAACACACAAAAGTAGGATACCAGGTTTGCAAGATCTTGATCAAGTTTAAAATCAAAGTAAAATTTCTTAAGTACAGAAAAATCATTAGAGAAAATAGAATCCTTATCCTTTTGTGATCCTTCATTTTCATCAGATTATACCCTTACCCTATTTAATTATCATCAGTCAAAACTATGTTGTTTTATAAAGCTGCAAAGAGTAATTCATGAAAGCCCATGTTTTGTGCAGATATAATCAAGTCTATCTGCTGTGATATTCATATTTATGATAAAACTCAAACTTACAAATACTTATAGAATGATGCTTAAGACCCATAAATCATGGAACACAGAAAATCCTGAGTCAAAGCAACAAGCTTGTATTGATATAAAACTTTTTCCAAAATTCAAAAACATCTGCGAATATACAACAAAGTAACCCAACATTCTAAATTATGATCTAATACTACAAGTATTCGTCATCGGTCACTAATATCATGATATACCATATCGATAACTGAATTGAGAGTCGCCAGCCATACTTCCAAACCACTTTGATAATCGTTTCTCCACATAATTTCAAGATTCTTAACAGATTTCTTTGGAACACCACGTTTCATGAGAACAATTCCAAGTGATTTTAAAGTTGAATCATTTGGTTGAACACCTGATTCAATCATCTTCTTAAATATTGTTACTGCCTCCTGAAATCTACCATCTAATGCATACAATCCAAGAACATGATTATAACTCAATAAATCAGTCAGTAGCCCTAATTCTCTCATCTGTTTTGCTATCTCAAAAGCTTCATCAAAACTCCCAATTTTCTTGTACATACACAACATCATGGCATAAGAGAACTCATTTGCATTCCCATTTCTTCTCAATTTTTCAAAAATTTCCTCTGCTGGTTTCAGCATTGATCGTTCGGTGTATAAGTCGATCATGCAATTTGAAGAATAAATATCTGGACCCACATCTAATCTTTGAAGCATATAATATGCTTCTTCTGCTTCTTTTAAACACCCAACTTTCGTGTAAAGTTTGATTAAAGAATTACATATAACATCATTCATAGCCAAACCCATGTTTTTCATTTCATTCACATAATGTAAAGCTCCTTCAACGTTTCCAATATCAGCATAAGCATTGATCAACACACCATAAGCAACCACATCAGGTTCCAAATTGAATCCAACCATTGCTTGAAACAAGCTCACAGCCATTTCCAATTGGCCTAATTTAACAAAGCTTGAAATGACAGCACAGTAAGGTACACAGTCACTCACCAATCCAGATTCTTGCATTTTCTTTAAATAGAAAGTAGCTTTCTGTGGGAGGTCAGCGCTTGCTAACATTTGGATGAGTGAATTGTAGCTGCATTTATCCGGGTACACACCATGTTCATCCATACTATCAACTAATCGGCATGCCTCCTCGTATTTTTTGTTGATTCCATAAGCTTTTGTCATGACATTGAACTCAAGTACCGTTGGATTTCTTCGTTCCTGACAACAATTGAAAACTTTCTCAGCTTCCAAAATATGTCCACGCTCTCCAAACGCATCAATATTCGCAGCGTAACACTCAGGACTCATCTTCCCTTGTATATGAAATTGATAAAACCATAACCATGACTTTTCAAGCATACTAGACTCTATGTACATTCTAGTAAGTGAAGATTGTGTGAACTCATCTATCTCAAGATCTCTATCATTCATCTCATTTACAAGCTCTTCTGCTTCACTTACCATATGTCTTCTTGAAAAAGCATATAAAAGTGTGCGGTAACTCACAGCATCAGGCTCAAGAGAAGCCTCTTGCATTTTTTTAAAGTACTTTTTTGCCATAATGATATTGTCATGCTTAACATGAAGTGAAATAAGTATGTTGTATGTTCTTGTATCAGGTAAGCATTGAAGTTGTTCCATTTTATGCATCAACGATGCAACTTCCTCTAACCGATCATGATTACCAAACATGTGAATCATTGTATTAAGTGTCACTATATTTGGGATTATACCTTTTCCAAGCATCTGCTCAAATGTATCAGATGCATCTTTTAGTCTTCCAGCTTTCCCATAAGTATCAATCAATGTATTATATGTATATGAGCTTAAACAAAGATCATCAACACTAAAAGAGGCAAACTTTATTGGTTTACTATTATCAGTAATGATCTCAGCCACAGTTTTATGCACTAACCATTTTTTAAAGAACTCCTCTGCCTTTTCAAACTGTCCTGCGGTTTTGTACATCTGAACAATGATCCCCATAGTCACCTCATCAGGTTCGATCCCTTTCTTGTTCATTATATCCAACCAATACATCGCTTTCTCCCTAACTCCACCTTTACTACAAACATCTATCAAAGTTCCAAAAGTAGAATTAACAGATTCGATTCCATTTTTCTCCATTTCGTCCCACAACATCTCAAGTTCAACCCATCTCCGAGCTTTGCCAAGAGTCCTAATCATAACATTGTAATGAATGACATTCAACTCATAACATCCTTTTCTCTTAAACCACTCAAAAATCTCCTTAGCCCTTTGCCAAACTTCTTGCTCCTTCAAGATTATAGTCATTTCCTTGTTACTTAGGCTAACTTCCCACGGTTCAAACGCTTCGTCCAAATCACTTATTCTATCCAAAGCTTCCAATATAGCAGGAATACACCCTCCATACCTTGCCCATTTCGTCAAACACTTGGTGTGCACCTTCTTCACCACTGCATTCCCACTCACAACTTTCATCGAACACTTGGTGTGCATGTTCTTCTTCCTCAACCACACACCCCTATGCTTTTCAACTGTAACCTTCTCTTTCTCTGGGTTTTCACCTGAACCATCTGGGTTCGGTTTTGGTTTATAAAAATCAACACTTTCTTCATAATCAGATGGTTTTTGAGGTGGAATTTGGTGTTTCTTGATGAGTTGTTGTTCCAATTCTCTTTGGGTACGGTGGCGTGTGAGAGAAATTGAAACTCCACCATGAAGGTCGTTGGTTTTTGGGGTCTTGATCGAATGAAAAATTGGAACACAGTTTGTATCTAACTGCTGAAGCTTGACGAACATTGCTTGTTGATTATTGTAACGAAAACGTTTTGATGAATCAGTATCTGCATCAATCCTCGTTCTTGGGAACGAAAAAAGATGGAGGAATGAGTTCGGTTTGCAGATTATGAAACTCCCGTTGGTTACAGAAACATGTTGTTGAGAATCATAGTTTCAAGAACCCATGAAATTTGAGCTTTCAGGCTTAGTATTTCAGACTCTCAGCTGCTATATAGCGTTTTGCTTTTATGTGTTTATCCAAAAGGTCGTTCGGTTCGAGCCACTATGGATGGCGCTTTCTTTTCATTTTAGGGTGCTACCATACATACATAAAAAAAGAATAATATTATATTTGTTTTGAACCGGTGAATGTTAAAACAATAAGAGTTCTTTTATCCATCTGAATTATTTGATGCTAAATGAAATATATCTGTTTGATTAAATATTTGAATAATTGTAATGAATGATTAATAACTATAAAATAATACAAACATCATAGAAAATCATAATTAAACATTCGTTGATGTCAACGTCGATAGTCTGAGAAGCATGACCTGAGCTAGACATTGAGCGGAAACTTTCACGACGCGTTAGTTATTTCGATTTCTAGTTTCTCTCTAACTATACCAGAGATGAAAACTATTTTCATCTTAACACTATTATCATTTTTCATTCTCAATAATTTTACCAATAAACTTACTACCCGTTAAATTTTTCGACTCTCTTTATTCGATTTCTTTAATCTCGAGTCAAATATATATAAAGTGAAGTTTATTAATTACAAATTAGAGATAATAAACTAAAACAATTATATATATATATATATATATATATATATATATATATATATATATATATATATATATATATATATATATATATATATATATATATATATATATATATATATATATATATATAATATGAGTCGTGTCTTGAAAGTCATGTCATTGACACGAATAAATATATAAGTCGTGTTTGAGTTCACCTATTTCAACCTGTCAATCCCATTTTAACTTATCGACCCACCAACACGAAATGATGAAAATCCTACTTAACACACACTTAACTATTTATTATTTTTCACATGACTTGCTTTTGTTGTAAGGTTTTTATGGCAATCTACACAAAAACAACTAGGAACAACAATTGAATTACAAGAACTTTCATTTTACTTTCAATCTTTTGTTATTTTTGGAATTTATTCTCACCTCTTATTTTCAATTACTTTTCCTCTTATTTTCCCGTTCGAAATCCGGAAAACTCATTGATTGTCTCTACCTGCATTTGTAAGTACTTCATCCCATCATCTTCTACCTTAATCTTTTCTTCTCATCGAGATGAAACGAAGAGGGTCGTGATGGGTGGCGTACCTTTTAGTGGTGTGAGACCCGTGACAACACGAACATCAACGGCGAGGATAGAGGCATTGAGGACAGCTCGAGGCAAGGCATGCGATGGGTGGAACAAGGGAGTGATATTTTTAGGTTATTTGTTTTGAGGGGTAATCTTGTAAACTAATCCATTCAGTATCTTTTTTACACTTAACCATTTAGAACTAAATGGAATAATTAAGAGATTTCTTTTTTTAAAAAACAGACACATCTACCTTTTACCGATTCAAAATTCCATGAGTGGTGTTTTAGTGTAAAGGACTGTTTGGCAAGCTTATGCTTAACCATTAAGAGATCTGAATGAATAAGAGCTAGCATCCGAATTATCTAACATATTTCTAAAAATTACCTATTAAAAGGCTCTATAAACCATTAAGTGTATTTTAGGTAAATTAAACGCATTGTAACTCTTGTCAGGTTCAGATGTAACCTCTTAATAGAATGATTAGAAGGCTATCAAACAGTCCTTAAGTCAGACACATCATATGTTACATAGGGCGCTGTTAGACGAATTATCTTCTTACTACATACTATATTGGCTTCATAGGTAGCTAACCAATCCATTCCTAACACCACATCGAAACCTCCTAAGGCCATAACATGCAATCTAGCAGGGAACTTACAATCCTCTAACTCAATCAGGCAATCCTCAACCACCTCAGTTACCTTAGTGGACTTACCAATGGCTGTTTCTACATAGAAAGGCTCATCTAACTTTCTACTCTTATCATGCAACAAACGACAAAAGGCAGCAGACACAAAACTCCTACTAACACCAGAATCAAAGAGCACAGAAGCATATTCATGGTCTACCAGAAACATACCTGAAACTACTTCTGGGTCTGCCCTGGCCTCCTCGCGAGTTATGTTGAATGCCCTCGCCTTCGCTTTTGAACCGTCACCCCTTCCCTTATCTCCAGCTTTAACAGTTCCTGATCCTTCTGGTTTTCCTTTCTTACATTCTTTTCCCGCATGACCTATCTCGCCACACTGGTAACACCTCCCCACCTTGCAATCCCTAGCATAGTGGCCCTCGCCTCCACATTTGAAACATTTTCCCGTCCCAACTCTGCATTCCCCTGAATGACCTTTTCCACATTTTCTACAAGCACCTCCTTCACCAGTATTTCCCTGTCTCCCAGACTGATCCTCAACCCTCATCCTCTTCTCTCCACTTCGGAAGTTATCACCTCCGAACCTCTTCCCATTTCCATTCTTGTTCCCATTCCATTTCTCCACCTTCTTCTGCACAGGCACTGGGTCTCTTTCATCGTACAACCTCCCAGCTAAATCCACCACAGACCTAAACGTGCCCGGTCTGGCTGCAATCATGTGCCTCCTGATGTCCACAGGCAAACCCTATATGTATCTTTTGATCTTCCTGGATGCAGGTGTCACCATGTCTGGCACAAGTCTTGCAAGTTTATTGAACTTGGAGGTATACTCTTGATGAGTCATGTTCCCAGCCTTCAAATACAAGAACTCCTTTTCAATCTTGTCTAATTCCCGATGGGGACAATACTCCTCCAGCACTAACTCCTTCAACTCAGACCACTTCATCTTGGCTATCGATCGCTTCCCCTCAGCCTGGACAATATTGTCCCACCAGCATAACGCTGAGTCAACGAAGGAATGAGTGGCAAACTTAACTTTTTGATCCTCTCGGCACTCACTAATTTCCAGTACCGCTTCCATCTCTCTGACCCAACGATGAGCGGCAGTAGCAGTGCCGTTACCGTCAAAGGTTGGGGGCTTGCACCTTTGAAATGCCCCATAGTTGCACCCTCTAGTAGTCTCTCTCTCGGACTCCTCATCACTGTCGTCATCATGGACTACCACCCTAGGGTTTGATGGCTCCTCTTCAGATTCCTCAGTCCTCCCAGTGGACTTTCCTGAATTCTTCTTGTAACACCCGAAAATTTATTATTTTGAAGCCGGCGAAGAAAGAAAAGAAATAAAGTCCAAAGTCGAGGGACCAAACTCGCCAACGAAGAAAAGTTGGGTAATATGGTGATATGTGTAGGGAGAGGGCAGCCCACTCTCCCCACACTTCACATATTTTCAGCTCACAAAGAAGAGAGAAGAGAGAAAGAGGAGAAAAAGAGGAAAAAGGGGTGTTTCGGGTGATTCGAGTGTCCAAATCCGTCGAGTAGCAAGCCAAATCGAAGCTCTTGTCTTTGTGCTCGATTGTGTGAGTTCTAGGACCCCACTTTTACTTGTTTTCAACCTATTTTGGGGCTGGAAAATGTGCAAAACCCGTTTTTGTGTGTGTGTGTGTTTGACCCATTTGGGTGTGATGTGTATGAGGTGTTTAGAGTATGTTTTCGGGCTTGGGTGTGCTTGTATGGTGTTAAGGTATGCATTCCTAAGGTCCAGGAGGGTTAATTTAGGCTTAGAATGGGTTTGGATGAGCTTAGAGGCCGAAAATGGCAGATTGGGTTCGGGATGAACTCCATTCTGCATCAGCTAGGGCTAGGCGACCGAATGAAGGCCATACGGCCGAATGAGGGCGATTGAGGGTCATTCGCACGATTGGGATTCATTCGCACGATTGAGGGTTCAATCGCACGACTAAGGTTTCAGTCGCACGACTGGGAGTCCAGTCGCATGAGGATTGCACGACTGAGGGTTCAGTCGCATAGATGCTTAGTCGCATGAGTCCATTCGCATGAGGTTAGTCGCATAGGTGCCCAGTCGCAGTAATCCCATTCGCACGAGGTCCATACGCACGATTGGATGTTCATTCGCATAGATGTTCATCCGCCTGAGTCCAGTCGCATGATGTTCAGTCGCATGGAGGCCATGCGACTGAAGAGTGTCCATACGCCCGAATGGGGGCTGTTGCACTCGAGGGAATGTGTAGTTTGACTTCTGGCCTTCGGGGAAAGGTGCAGATGTAAGTTTGATGTAAAGTAACCCGTAGAGCATGTAAGATGAATGTTATGGCCTTAGAGAGCATGTAGGGCATGAGGATGATGATGTTGCATGTTTATGCATATTATGAATGTATGATGTTGCCCTGTATGATGATGATGAATGTGTATGAATGTTCCTTATTATGATGTATGCTTATCTTTCTTGTGGCTTTACATGTCATGCGAATGAATGAATTAATGAATGAAGTATTATGTAATGTAAAGCGAAAGATAACGAAAGAGGAACATGAAGTAAGAATGCATGCATTAATGAAAGATGAATGAACGAAAGAAAGGCTTGCAAGCATATTTATTGGGGTGAGCGACTTTGTGTTGCAAAAGACTCGGATGAAGTGCAATCATTTAGATTGCCTATGAGGTGAGCAACCTCGTCGTTGCAAAAGACTCGAGTAAAGTGCTATCGTAATGTTGCCTTGGGGTGAGCAACCTTGTTGTTGCAAAAGACTCGGATAGCTTGCTATCGTGATGGGCAATTGGGGTGAGCAACCTTAGGGGTGCAAAAGACTCGGATAGCGAGCAATCATTGAGATTGCCATTGAGGTGAGCGACCATGTTGTCGCAAAAGACTCGGAAGACAGAATGAACGAAAAGAATGGAAGATAATGAATGAGATGAAAGGTAATAAGGAAATTATCTGTGTATACGTATGTTGCATGATCGCATGATAAAGGAATGGTTTTTAATGAAAGTAAAGTATGTTTTATTATTAAAACTAGAACTCACTCAGCAACGCTGACTTTTATTACATTTTCCAGTTGGCAGGTAAATGATTGCTGAGGATGGCACGGCAAGGCTACTCGGCTCTTTTGGGATGGCATCCAATTATATAGCTTTTGTGATGTAATGCAAACATGAATTTTGTTACCGGATAATGATGTATTATTTGGCAAAAGTAATTATAATGAAACGTGATGTCATTTTTGAACGTTTCCGCTGCGATGTTTTCTTAATGAAATGTAATTATATGTTTTATGTGCGATGAATGGCCAACTGTAAGCGTCCCGGGAACGGGGCCTTACACTTCTCACTTTCCTTCCTCTTCCTCTCAGCTTTCTCTCCATCCTTGACTGCTTTGATCACCTCGGTCACCACCGAGGGTAAGACATTTTGCATGACATTGTAGACTTCGTCAACGATAGCCTCCTTCACAGTGGGTTTGAGGGTGGCTGATCCCTCCCCCAGCGGGTGACTATGGAGGTCTGACTCCTCATGAAAAGTCTCGGGAGCCTTAGCTTTGCTCCGGGTGACACGTGGCTCAGTAGTACGCCCGCCACGAGCACCTCCTCGGGTTGCCTTCCCAGATTTTCTACCAGCCATAACTAATTCCTATAAGATTCAAACACCAAAATGGTTATTCAAGATAATTGCTCAGATCATTATAAGTATGGTAAGTCCTTAATTACAATGGCCAAGTGTGATTAACCACTTACCTTACCCTCCTGTCCCAAGCAATCACTATCCTAACACATATCAGTATTCAAATCTACAAGCACATAAAACAAATAGCACACGCACAGAATTCCGGTTTACTTGAAACTTTTACCTGATGGCACGTAGCTACTTGGATTGGCATCCTTCATTCGGTCCCATTTTCAGTTTAAGTTTAGGTTTTGAAAATAGTTTACCCAATTCTCTTAAACTTTGGCTCTGATACCAACTTGTAAGGCCCCGTTCCCGGGAAACCTCACAGTTGGTTAATCATAGCATAAAATCGGTTTAATAATAAAACATTGCAGCGGAAATAATTAGACATTCATTTAAAACTTAGAAACCATATTGTACTCATACATTTGTCCTTTAATTTCGAACAAAACATGTTACTTGTTCTTAAATTACAATAAATATTTCATAAATAATAATGCCATCCATAGCTCCCCAAGTAGCTCCGGGTGCCATCCTCAGCATCAGCGTTTACCTGCCAACTATTATGCATAAAAGTCAGCTTCGCTGAGTGAGTTCTAGTTTTAAATAATATAAGAAAATATAAACTTTATCCTTCATATAATTACCATGCATACATCATAGTACATAACATTACTTGCATCATAATAAGCATGTTCATTATCTTTCATTCTTTCATTATCTTTCACTTTCATCATAAACGAGATTGCACAAAGCAAGAGCTCCATGTTGATTGACAACAAATGTCAATCCCTGTCGGTACACATGAATACAGTAGCTAACCCCCGACAGTTGATCCACACTGCAAGGCACATAGCCCGCTCATGAATACAGATCCATCATCATACATCAGACTCACATGCGTGAAGTCTATCATAGTGCTTGCAAGACTTTTCATCATCAAACGGGCCCGGGGGTACATTCATTAAGTTTCACTTTTCATTAGTATCACCTTCCACTTTAATATATAATACTTAATTTATTAAGTACACAACATACCAAGAACTAATCGTCATAAAACATAAACCGACCCGCCGCGGGACAGCGGGGGTTCGAGGGCGGCAGCCCCTGACAGCGGGGTCCTAGGGGCAGCAGCCCCTAGTGGGGTCCAAGGGGCAACGCCCCTGGCTGGGGCCGGGCTGCCAGGTCAGCGCGAAAATTTTTTAAATTAAACATTTATATAGCACATTTACTTATAGAAAAAAAAAATCGTTTTTCCTGTTAAAACCCCTTAAAAATCTTGGTCATTTAAAAACATAAATTTAGTATGCATAATAGCCCCAAAAACATGAAAAACTTATAAATAGGGGATCTAGAACTCACTTGGATACCACGAATAACTTCTAGGCTAAGCTTACAAGGCTAGGATCACTCTACACAGCCTGCAGAATAGCTAACACTTAAAGAGGTTAATTTCTGCCTAAATTCGCTGCTAATTTCGCTGCAAGATCAGCAATTTCGCAGCTAGATTCGCCAACACTTTCGCTGCTAGTTTCACCAGGAGTTTCGCTAGCACATTCGCTGGTAGTTTCGCTGGCATCTTCGCTGCCAGTTTTGCTGCCAGTTTCGCCCAACTTTCGTTGGAAAAACATGTCTGCGAAACTACCTGCGAAACTATAGTTTCGCAGAAAGATCCACAGTTTCGCTGATTGAATATGCAAATTCGCTGGATGAATATACAGTTTCGCAGATCGCATAAAAATTACGAACCAGTCCGTTTTTAACCCAAAATCATAATTTTTTACGTCCAATCTCTTAGTTTATCATCCATGAGGCTAAATCTAAGCTTTATACATGTTTTCATACGTAAAAATGTGACCTTTATGCGATTCTTTGCAACTTTTCAAAACCCAAAACCCTAGAATCCGGGTTTGATCTACAGAAGGGTTTAGAGGTCGATTCTTACCTGGATTTGTTGCTTCTTTCTTAGATCTTGATGCTCCAACACCCAGATCTTCAATCTCTTCACCTTGGAAGCTTCAAATCTTGAGTTTTCTTCACTTTCTCTCTCTATGAATTTTTGGTGGCTAGGGTTGTAATGATGGAGATGGAGGCTGATTTGGGTAGGTTAAGGGCTGATTATGGGCCTTAATCACTTAGGCTCTTGTCCATAAACCCAATTTGGCCCATAACCCATTTTCTTCTTTTATTAAATACCCATTAATTAAGCCCATTATCCTTAATGACTCGTTTCGACTTTTCGGGGTGTTACACCGCTCATGAATACAAATCCATCATCATACATCAGACTCACATAAGTGAAGTCTATCATAGTGCTTGCAAGACTTTTCATAATCAAACGGGCTCGGGGGTAACATTCATTAAGTTTTACTTTTCATTAATATCACCTTCCACTTTAATATATAATACTTAATTTATTAAGTACACAACATACCAAGTACTAATCATCATAAAACATAACCGACCCGCCGCGGGACAGCGGGGGTTCGGGGGCGGTAGCCCCTGACAACGGGGTCCTAGGGGCAGGAACCCCTAGTGGGGTCCAAGGGGCAACGCCCCTGGCTGGGGCCGGGCTGCCAGGTCAGCGCGAAAATTTTTTATATTTAAACATTTATATAGCACATTTACTTATAGAAAAATCATTCTTCCTGTTAAAACCACTTAAAATCTTGGTCATTCAAAAACGTAAATTTAGTATGCATAATAGCCCCAAAACATGGAAAAACTTACAAATAGGGGATCTAGAACTCACCTGGATACCACGAATAACTTCTAGACTAAGCTTTCTAGGCTAGGATCACACTACACAGCCTGCAGACAAGTTAACACTCTAAACGGTTAATTTTCTGCCTAAATTCGCTGCTAATTTCGCTGCAAGATCAACAATTTTGCAGCTAGATTCGCCAACACTTTCGCTGCTAGTTTCACCAGCAGTTTCGCTGCTAGTTTCGCTAGCACATTCACTGGCAGTTTCGCTGGCATCTTCGCTGCCAGTTTTGCTGCCAGTTTCGCCCAACTTTCGTTGGAAAAACATGTCTGCGAAACTACCTGCGAAACTATAGTTTCGCAGGAAGTCCTCATAGTTTCGCTGGTTGAATATGCAAATTCGCTGAATGCATATACAGTTTCGCAGATCGCATAAAAATTACGAACCAGTCCATTTTTAACCCAAAATCATAACTTTTTACGTCCAATCTCTTAGTTCATCATCCATGAGGCTAAATCTAAGCTTTATACATGTTTTCATACGTTAAAATGTGACCTTTATGCGATTCTTTGCAACTTTTCAAAACCCAAAACCCTAGAATCCGGGTTTGATTTACAGAAGGGTTTAGAGGTCGATTCTTACCTGGATTTGTTGCTGCCTTCTTAGGTCTTGATACTCCAACACCCAGATCTTCAATCTCTTAACCTTGAAAGCTTCAAATCTTGAGTTTTCTTCACTTTTTCTCACTCTACTTTCTCTCTCTACGAATTTTGGGAGTTAGGGTTCAAATGATGGAGATGGAGGCTGATTTGGGTAGGTTAAGGACTGATTATGGGCCTTAATCACTTAGGCTCTTGCCCATAAACCCAATTTGGCCCATAACCCATTTCCCTCTTTTATTAAATACCCATTAATTAAGCCCATTATCCTTAATAACTCGTTTCGACTTTTCGGGGTGTTACAATATATATACATGAGACTTTAAAAGAGAGCAATATGAACTCTATAACTATATATTATGTTAGTTTAAAAAGGATGGTTAGTAGATGACTTTTAACAAAGATAGCACATGATTTTCTTGCTTATTTGACATGAGACTTAAAATATAAATTTATGGACTTTATAATATTAGTTACTAGAATTACTTAAAAGTTGGGTTAAGACAAGTTAGTAAATTGACTAACTAATTTATTAAAAAGATTTACTTTATAATATACCAAAGTTACTTAATAAATTTAAGAAACCCTAATTTAATATATGTCAAGAACTACACAAAATAAAAGAATAATACTACTAAAAAAATAATTAAATAATTATTTTATGGATAAACATATATATTTGTACATGGATTGTAAAATATGAAGACTAGTGATTTTACTTGGATGTTAATATTTCAAAATTTGCATTCCAACAACTAATATAATGTAAATATTATTGTACTTAAGTAAATAAGATTATTTCAAAACCCTAGCTTCTATAATTTCATATGTAAATTACATAACTAATTACTAAACACTCGAGTCATGTCTCGGGTCGAGTCGAAACGTTATTTAATTACTCAAATAATATGCCAACCTTAAGATACAATATTTTTGAACACTTTTAATTGAAGTATAATTTATTAACATTATTTTTAGTAATATATATATTTCACTAATACCCACATTGTGTCACCAACGGGTCGTCGAGTTAAACGCTTTGTTATCAAGTGTGTGGATGAAATAGTTACATGCTCACATTACACATAGGAGTAAATACTTAGATATAAGTTTCCTTGATTGTTCTAGGGCGAACTTAGTTTGGATTTTCCCGAGCACTTTGAATACTTTCAGATTTCGCAATCGACCCACTTCACAGGTGAGTTTCATGGCCCCATTTTTACTTATTTTCCGTTTGGGGGAGATTACATGTAAATTACTATTTCTTCGACACATTTACTTGTTAATGATTTCACATGTTATATAAGTTGTTTACTTACCGTATGAAGTCCCATGTTATCGGACCGTTAGTTTATTTCCCAAAGCGAGGTAATCATGGATAGTACTATTGGGTTTGACTACCCCCGCCCGGGTTAGTTACCCTAACCTTGACTGGAGGTCTAAACGGGTGCATTATTAGCCTGTTCACCCCGTGCTTATGGTAGGCACGGGTAGGAGCAATTTGTTACAGTTACAGTCTAGCTTCGGTTGCGGTGCTTATATAATATTGTAGTATTGTATGATCGACAATCAAATCATGAAAAGACTTGTGGTCCATTACACTGTTTACTATTACTTTAAAACCTGCGAATTCACCAACTTTATGTTGACATATTTTCATGCATGTTTTCTCAGGTATTTGACATTTGCATCAAGTTAAGCTAGCTTGGTCCACGTCGCATTTAGGGCCATTCATGTTGTTTGGGACATTTATTGTTGTATTTGTCATGTTTTGAAAACAATTACATTAGTTCTACTGCTTCCGCAATTCAACTCTGAAACAATTATGTATTTTTAAACTTATTTGCATCGTATGTTTACTAAACCATGTAGTGGCCGATCAATGACTATGGTTTCCATGACGTTCACGCCCCGCGGGAAACCGCTGTGGTTGGGGGTGTGACAATAAGCATCTAAACATTTTACTCAATTTTTCTACAATAAATTTATGTTTTGACAATTAAAGCATTTATTTAATATAATTCAAATAGTACATGAATGTAGCGGTTGAAACGACCAATATTCAAATAGCTAGTATACGAAAATCGCTTGATTTTATGTTATCTTCTCTAGATTACACCATCCACATTATTATATTATATGTCTGATCAATCAAATCTTACCTGTAACTATTTGAGTCTTAAAGTTACATATTATGACCATTAGAAGCTTTGTTTGGATTGATAGACTTAAAATTTGTATTGTAATAACTGAGCTTAAATAAATTAATAAAATATAGATGTTCTTCAGCTGAATTTGAATAATCAAATTAAAGCAGGTAAATGAAAATTAATGAGAGTCGATTTACATGGAAAAGTTTATTACAAAACAAACTAAATTAGAACAACGCTTTTCCTCAAACTTTGATTCTCTTTTACCAAGAACACACTCAATTACACACACTTATGATAACATTCACACACGCACACACCATACGTTATAGGAGGGTGACTATAAACCTCATGAGCAAACTAGGGGTTCAGTGTAGCACAACTAGTATCGGGGTCTAAGGGGAGGCAACCCTTGGTGGGGTCTAAGAGGCAAATCCCTATAACGGACCGTATTCGGGAAACTTGAATTGAAGGTGGTAGCGGACCGTTGCCATTCCTATAACGGTCCGCAAAGGACCTAGTTAAGTAATCTGTGAGAAGCTAGCATGTGTCCGATGACTAATCACTGAATATTGACATGTGTCTGATGACAAGACACCATAGTGTACCGATAACATTCCCATAACGGCACGCCCCGTGCTTCTTGTAGGGGGACTGTACTTTTGTCCTGTCAAACTGATAAACAAAGTGATGTGTTTCAGGCTGAGCGCGTGGGCGTACCTCATGAGGCACGACCTTATGCTTAAATTACGAAGTTCATTTTCTTTAATTTTCTTATTGTTTAATCTTCTTTTGTTCATCTTGGTCTTTTTCAAGTATGAAAACATAATTCAATAATTTTAAGGATCATATCATCATTTTAGTAAGAGTTTCAGGAATAATTAATGTGTTTTATATGCATAATTTGGAGCACATCAATATATATAATAATATATAAAGACACGCGCACACACCCTCTCTCTATATGAAACAACCACTGCAACCTCCCGCTTGAGCAACCATTGTTGTCGACGCCACCATCACATCTCTAACACCATCAATTGTTTACCACACCACATCATTGCCTCAAAACCACCGCCATCGCACCTACCTACCATCACTTGTCTGGAATGCCCTTAGATCTACACATCAATGCCTCTTCATATCCTATGCCATTGCCTCTTCATCTTCGCCTCTTCATCTTGTTTGTCTTCGTTTTGTTCACCTTGCAGGTCAGTTATATCCGATGATAGTTGTAGTGCTGCTTGCTGGTCTAAGGCAAACCGAGAGAGAGGGGGAGAGAGAAAGAGATGGAGGAACATATATGATTGCATCTAACACTTGTTGAAAATCAAATGATTTCTCCCTATTATCTATTGAACACCATTGATGTGGCTGATCTGAAAGATGATGGTTTTCGATTAGAGTGTGACACTCGGTACCCGACACCTATTTAGTCATAATTATGCATATCATACATGAATTTCAATTGTGTGTCATTTATTTTAAGTCATTTCATGCATTATTTACGTGGAAATAATTAAAATTAATTAAATATAAAAAAACCTAAACGTGTAAGTTGAAATTTACCCGATATAAGACATTTAATGCGACTAACGTATACATGATTTACCTGTTAATGAACCATAAATATTAAAACATATGACTTTAAATATACTATCATTATATTCATATTTTATGATAAAATGAGTAATCTATAAACATATGTATTGAACCCTATATCACAATAAACACCACCTTTTTGTTTGTTTGTAAAGTTTGAGCATTACATTTTTGATGTAAAGACACTTATTAGACTTACCACATTTGGCCACTCCATATTCTCCATTTTGTGCCATATCTACGTAACATAGATATCTACACACATAAGAAACTTGTTGACTTTATAAAATGCCAAAACTTACCTTATTATTGATGAGATGCTTAAACCACACCTATATTTCCACACAAAAGAACAATCCATATTCAACCTACCTTCTCTCTCTCTCTCTCTTGAATATAACCACTCACACTGACCAACAATTTCCTCTTTCATGATACTAATTATGTAAAATCCATACAAAAAGCATAGTTAACTTATACCAAACATACGAACAAGTAAGCTTTATGCCAAGATAAATTTACCACCACTTTAACCCCATCACCCTCATATATCTCGTTCCTCCCTCTTTTTCTTTCCATACACAAGCAATTTTGCTTCAAGACTCATTCTACACTTAAAATCCTCTCACATTTCAATTTTTGATGCAAAACTTAAGTGCTTTTCAAGAGATTCTTCAAGCAATCTACAACCATCCATTCATTTTTCTTGCTTACTTATAGTAAGATTTTCATCCTCTCATTCTTTCATTTTTCGAATAATACAAATTGTGACTTTGTATGAAACCACCCAAGAAACCTAACTCAAAACTAGTAGATAATGTGCTTTTTTTGCTTTTGAACATATGATTTTCTTAAAAAATGCTAAAGGTTTTAAACAAACTAAAATCCTTGTACATACATGATTTCATAAGACAAGTTGGTTAAAAGGTGAGCAAGTTGGTGATTTTATGCATATATGTTAAAAGGTTGTGAAAGTAGTTACTTAAAATAGACAACAAGCTGGCAGAAAAATTAATCCAAGTTTAGGAGGTCATAACTCGACCTAAACTCAACCAAATTGGATGAATTTTAGGTCTTAAATTAAGTTTGAAGAGTTAGCTTTCCAACCCAAATGGTTTCATAGGATTTCTTTGAGTTTTTATACCCCATAAAATGACACAAGAAAAGAGGTCGAAGTTAAATATTTTCAGTAAAAAGTTAGTCCTACTTGTTTAGGTCATATCTTGTTCATAAAAAGTCCAAATGTTTTGAATTTTATAAAAGTTAGTATTTTATGCCAGCTTCAAAAGTTGTATGATCTTAGGCCATGAAAATAAAGTTTGGTCACTCAACTAATTGAATTTCCTAAAGTACTCCAAAAAAAACTCACTGCTATACCTTTCTACTAAAATAAATAGTTTGGGTCACATAAACATATCAAAAAATAAGGCTAATTCATTTGATTCAACCTAAGACATGTTTGGAAATGTATTAAAAGTTTCATGACCAAACGAGTTCGTCTATTTAACCTTAATGATGTCGCAAGATGACATAAGAATCTTGAAATTTTGTTATATAGGTGTTTATTAAAGGAAAGAGTTAAAGAAGCTCAACCATAAAACTAGACATGCTTACATATGATAATTTATAGACAAGTAGTATAGTAAATAACGTTTATTGCACATGTATATTAACTAAATGTATATAAATATCATGTGAAAGTCAAAGATAAGTCATCAACGGTTCGCAATGTCACACATTTAAAGCATGATATGTGCATCAATGAGTCTAACTAGTGGGTGGCTTTATACACGATCAACTTGTATGTTGACATTATATCATAGAACCTGATATAATTGTAACTATATAGGTCACCGTTAGGGCGATCTTGCATTCACTTCGGCTTCTACTAGCGAAATCATACCGATAACTCACCAGGTGAGTTTCACGGCTCCATTATACTTATTTTCCTTTTAGGAGAGATTACATGCGCACTTTAGTGTTTCATCAAACACGAGTACTCACTATTGATTTCACATATTATATTAGCGGTTTGCATATTGCATTAAGTCCACACTCAATTCGACCAATAATTTCGTTCCTTAAGCAAGGTAATCATAGATAATATTATCGGTTTAACAACCCTCACACGAGTTGAATGTAGGTCAATTTAGGTGTATTATTAGCCTAATCATCCCCATGCATGCAATAAGCATTGGCTGGGTCCTACAAAATAGTTAAATTTGATTTCGGTGTGCGTATAGTAATACTGTAGTATTGTATGTATAACAATCAAATCATGGAAAAGTCTCGTGGTCCACTACTCTCATTTATTATTACATATAAACCTGTAGACTCATCGACATTGTTCTTGACCTGTTTTCTTGCATGTTTCCTCAAGTAATTAGTCATATCTTGACAGCTTGCTTGGGTCATGCATCATTTAAAGACTTCATCACTTTTGGTATATTTACTAGTTTACGATAATGTCTTTTGGAAAACTAGTACATTGAACAATTTGTGCTTCCGCATTTAGTCTATAAAACTGATAAGTAACTTTGGATTTTGATTTGCAATGTATGACTTTTAAATTCATATAGAGGTCGATCAGTGATGATGATTCTATGACAGTCACGTCCTGCAGGAAGCCTCCGTGGTTGGGGGTGTGACATAAAGGGTTGGGATGTGACATAAAGGGTTGGGGGAGGAGATAAGGTTGGTAAACTAGATGAGCATGTGTGATAACAGTAAGCAAAGGGGTGGTAGTGAGTAGGTAGGGAGAGTAAGTGAGTATTTTTAAACAGTAAAAAAGTAGAGAAGAGGGACTTGAAGATGAAAATGGTGATAGGCCGGATTAGATGGAGGTCGTCGATGGTGGTGGAGTGGTTTAGAAGGTGTGATGTCCAGTCAAAAAAGAAAAGGGCGGGATTAACGTTTGGTAAAGTGAGATGGAGTGGGACCCATAGAGATTTATTATTATATACATAAATTAAAAGAATATCATATGCTTATTTTATATATATGCATCATAGTAACTATTTTAGTTTAAGGGTATTTTGCTATTTTTCAAAGAAATTAACAAAAAAATTGAATGAAGTTAATGATTTGTAGTTGATTGTGATAAATTTAAAAACTCAATAAATATATATTAAATGTTCTTAAAACTACCGGATGAAACTGATTATAACAATTAAACCATTGTGACTAAAAAAATTAACTATATATTTTTAAAGATAATATTTTTTTTAAGTTTTGAAAAGGCATAAAATATCAAATGTGGATAACAGGGTGATCATTAGAACACGTAGATGCACTCCAATCCATCACTCAAAAACCTATGGCTTTCGTTGTTGCATGAAACTGCTTCCCCCTCAAAAATCAATCAAAACCCCATTTCAGTTCCTCTATTTACACACTTGATTGATCGATTCCATTCAACAACGAACCTCAAAACCTCCATCAATGGCTTCTGCCACCAACACCATTCTTTCTTCCACCTTCTTCGGCTCAAACATCTTGCTTTCAACTCCAACACCCAAAACCCACAAACCCTCAAGAAACAGATTCGTGATTCCTCAATCAATTCTAAACAAAAACCCCAATTCTTCAAAACAATTCAATCTCCAATCAAAGGCCACTCTAGCTGCTCTGTTATTCTCTTCAATCACAACACCACAAGCCCTTGCTGACACCGATCTATCACCTCCACCACAAACCCCACTTCAAGCTGAGCTAGTTAAACAAAACCCATCAACAAATTCGTTACCTTTTTCACAATCGAATGTGCTCACTGCACCAAAACCCCAATCGAATTCGGATCTTCCAGAGGGTAGTCAATGGAGATACAGTGAGTTCTTGAATGCTGTCAAGAAAGGGAAAGTTGAAAGAGTTAGGTTTAACAAAGATGGTGGTATTTTGCAGCTTACTGCCACCGATGGCCGGAGGGCTTCGGTGGTTGTCCCGAATGACCCTGATCTTATCGATATCTTGGCGATGAATGGTGTTGATATATCAGTGTCAGAAGGGGAAGCAAGTAATGGGTTGTTAGGGCTTATTGGTAACTTATTGTTTCCTTTATTGGCTTTTGGTGGTTTGTTTTTCTTGTTCAGGCGATCTCAAGGTGGCCCGGGTGGACCCGGTGGGCTGGGCGGGCCAATGGATTTCGGGCGGTCGAAATCCAAGTTTCAGGAGGTTCCTGAGACAGGGGTCTCGTTTGCTGATGTGGCTGGAGCAGATCAGGCTAAGTTGGAATTGCAAGAAGTTGTTGATTTCTTGAAAAATCCTGACAAGTATACAGCTTTAGGTGCTAAGATTCCAAAAGGGTGTTTGTTGGTTGGACCACCAGGGACTGGGAAGACCCTGTTAGCTCGAGCGGTTGCAGGTGAAGCTGGTGTGCCGTTTTTCTCGTGTGCTGCATCAGAGTTTGTTGAGTTGTTTGTGGGTGTTGGTGCATCTAGAGTTAGGGATTTGTTTGAGAAGGCGAAATCTAAGGCTCCTTGCATTGTGTTTATTGATGAGATAGATGCGGTTGGAAGGCAAAGAGGGGCGGGTTTAGGTGGTGGGAATGATGAAAGGGAGCAAACTATCAATCAGTTGTTGACTGAGATGGATGGTTTTTCGGGTAATTCGGGTGTTATTGTCTTGGCTGCTACTAACAGGCCCGATGTTCTTGATTCGGCTTTGTTGAGACCAGGGAGGTTTGATAGGCAGGTGACTGTTGACCGGCCTGATGTTGCTGGTAGAGTCAAGATCCTTCAGGTTTGATCATCTTGCATTATTGAATTATTTGCTGTTTTTTTGTTTATTTTTAGCTTCTGTTATGCACATGCATTTACTTGAACTGATTGGCTGTGGAGAATGAATCATAGATGCATTAACTAAAATTTGCATGAATTCGATTGACATTAATGGGATTTTTTATGATTTTTAGAATAATCAGATTTGGAGAAGCAAGTAAGGAATAGTAAGAAATATGGTTATTGAGATAAATGTTAAATACCCAACCATTTGCTGTTAAAAGAAAACCAACTATCTTTTGATTTTACTCACATGATTTACTGCTGATAGTTGTAGTTTGATTAATCAAATCACAATAATCACTTTAAAATTACACATCCAAACACCACCTAAAACTTGTTCTTTCTTGATTTATGTAACTTATGAGAAACCCTTTGAATTTGAAAATACTATTCTCAAAGGTGAAAAATTTTAGGTTAAGTTTCATTAATCGACCATCTGCTAGCACATTGCTTTTGAGTTTCCCATTCCGACGATCCCCCCAAAAATGGTGAACAGACAATTCTTATCTGGGGATGTTGTCTTTGATGCCAAGTTTCTTTTTTTTCTTCTTCCATACTGTAAGTTAAATGGCACCTGTACGCACACACTCACTCCCAAGTCCCATCATTTGATATGTGGTTCACACGGTTCATCAAATGTTTCTACATGGTTGAACTTTGTGATGCTTTATAGTTGGATCTTGTGTGTTCACATGTTTGTTTAGTTCATTTAATTTAATTTTGTTGTGTCTTATGTGTAATTTTGCTTAATGCAAGGCTAGTTGAAGATGAAAAATGGTAGAAAAAGTTCAAACAGATGGATCGTGATAACTTAAAATGGTCAACTAAAAGTTGTCATCCTTGTTAGATAGTTTTGATTTTGTTTCAAGGATTCTTGTTTTGTCATACTGAAGGGTGGTATTGACAGTTTACTACTCTTGCAGAGTCAAATAACATCTTTAGGATATGGGATATAACTTTCTTTTATGTGACAGGTACACTCAAGGGGGAAGGCACTAGCAAAAGATGTGGATTTTGATAAGATTGCTAGGAGAACCCCGGGTTTCACTGGAGCTGATTTGCAAAACCTGATGAACGAAGCTGCCATTCTTGCCGCCAGGCGGGAGCTCAAGGAAATAAGCAAAGATGAGATAGCAGATGCTCTTGAGAGAATCATCGCTGGGCCAGAGAAGAAAAATGCTGTTGTATCAGAAGAGAAAAAGAAGCTTGTAGCATATCATGGTAACCAAACAATAAAACATATACATTCTTCATTACACTTTTGCCAAAAAAGGGTATTTTAGACATGTTGCTGGGAGTGAGACATGTTAAATGTCATTGAGCCAGTTGCATGTCATGGTATCTAAAATTGTTAAACCGAACACATTCTTCCTTCCATGTTTTCACAAAAAGGGTATTTTAGACATTTTGCTTAGAGCAAAACATGTTAATTGTCATGCAGCTAATTGCATATCATGGTATTTGATTATTTGAAACATGTTTTATCTTTCAAAATGTGTTCTGTTAGAATTGCATCGTTTGCTTTGACAAATTTCCAATGTGAAATTACCTATTTGTGTGTTGTCCTTGACACTTGAATAATCGATCTTATTGTTCTGGATTTTTATCCACAAAAAGGGTATTCTAGACATTTTGCTAAGAGAAACATGTTATTATATGTCATGAAGCCTATTGCATATCATGGTATGGTAACCGAAATGTGCCTTACCCTTCGTCGACCTTTTCTGTTGTGTAACTTGCATCGTTTGCTTTGGAAAATTATCAAGCTAAGTTACCTATATGTCCCTTGGCCATTAACACTTCTTACTATTGCTCTTATATAACTGCTCCACAAAGAGAGTATTTTAAATGTTTTTCAAAGAGTCAAACATGTTTGTTCTGGTGTGCAAGGGTATTTAAGACTTTTTTGTGTGTTGATTTTACAGAGGCCGGCCATGCACTAGTTGGTGCCCTGATGCCAGAGTATGATCCTGTAGCAAAGATATCCATCATTCCTCGTGGTCAAGCAGGTGGTCTTACCTTTTTCGCCCCTAGCGAAGAAAGGCTCGAGTCTGGTTTATACAGCAGAAGCTACCTTGAAAACCAAATGGCAGTTGCACTTGGTGGAAGGTAAAAATCTTATTTTTCAAATTACTTTTCTTGCTAGTTTAGACTCTAAACCTTATTACAGGGGCAAAACTGTCTTTTAGGAATATAATCTAGGGGCAGAATTGTCAATTTTATTTACCTGAATATACAATCCTTAAGACATAACTAAATGTTTTGAGAAGTTCTCTCTTAGTCATGTCCGTATTGAAACCAAACTGGTTCTTTTATTTGTTTATTACTTTTTTTGGAACTTGGAAGATGACATCGTCTTATGTTTACACTCTTCAAATTAAAGAAAAGAAAAAAATAAACTCAGTTTTGTTGGTTCTAAAGCACAACTTAATTGCAGGGTTGCTGAAGAGGTTATTTTTGGAAAAGACAATGTTACAACAGGAGCATCAAATGATTTCATGCAAGTTTCTCGAGTGGCAAGGCAAATGGTGGAGAGGTTCGGGTTCAGCAAAAAGATCGGTCAGGTAGCAATAGGCGGTGGTGGCGGTAATCCATTCTTGGGACAACAGGTACTCAAGAAAATTTTGCATTCATACCAAACTTTTTTCCTACCGCATAAGATAGGCTATTTCGTTAACAAAACATGATCATCTTAAAACGAGTCATTTTTACCATACTTCTGGTGGGTCGGGTCAGGCCA
Organism: Flaveria ramosissima; assembly: GCA_025215565.1. Taxonomy (NCBI): domain Eukaryota; kingdom Viridiplantae; phylum Streptophyta; class Magnoliopsida; order Asterales; family Asteraceae; genus Flaveria; species Flaveria ramosissima. Next base: position 52,972,375 of record CM046033.1, read on the forward strand.
AAAACACTGTTTCTATTGTCTATTTGAAGATGGGTAACGGGTCATAACATGGACAGCTAAAATAAATCGTCTTTAGCAATTAGCGCAGGTTTGGTTGAGTTGATCTGTAAACACCTTTTCTTCTATTTGAAGAGAAATAATTACTTTATGATTACATACTTTTATCCAACTTTCAATCCATCACCCCTAAAAAATTTTTCAACTCGTTTAAGTTTGAGACAGAACACTAGCCCTGTCAAACCGTTCATAAACAAATGTGTTGAAATTGTATAATTATGGGTTAATAAAATCAAAATGATTTGCAGATGTCATCCCAGAAAGATTATTCAATGGCTACTGCTGATGTTGTGGATGCTGAAGTGAGGGAACTTGTTGAACGAGCATACGAAAGGGCAACATCTATAATCACAACACACATCGACATCCTGCACAAGTTAGCTCAACTCCTTATTGAGAAAGAAACAGTCGACGGTGAAGAATTCATGAGCCTTTTCATCGATGGCAAAGCTGAACTCTACATTGCCTAGATTTCACACTTTTTATGTAGCAAAAGTTTTATAAATTAATGTACATTCACATTCATGATCAAGAAAATTACATATAAATTTATAAAAGACCTTTTTAAACAATCTGCTACCTTGACCACAATGACAGCAGCGATATGCTTACAAGAGTTCACGTAGTTTAATTACTATATATTATCAACAATGACATAAAATTTTAGTCAAATAACAGCAAGGGATCTAGTATTTGAAGAAATACAAATTATAGTCGTTAGACAGAAAAGGTTAAAACAAGATGTTAGACCCAAAAATAGTCAATTTCACAAGTGTAGGGCTGAGCAAACCGAACTGAAACCCGACCAGAGTTAAAAACATGAACAGGAAACCAGACCGCTAAACTAAAACCCGACCAAATTTAAAAACATGAACTGGAAACCCGACCACTAAACAGCTTAGAGCCTTAGACCAGAACCCACATTGAGAAGCAAAGGGATGAGCATACATATGAATAATGTCCTCAAGTCAATGACTCATTATATGTGTTCTTCCGCACAATATATACTAGTGGAACTAGATGTGACAAATTCAACCCATTCACATATAAACAGGTTGTTTCAGTTCATAGCTTTATTACTTACCGAAAAAAATGATAAGATAATATATAGTTAATAGTAAACTTGGTTTTTTTCCTATGGTTTAGTTCAAATAACGTTTAACCTTTAAAGGTTTAAAATCACCTTTTTCCTCATGTTTCTCTACAACACACCACCACCAGCACCACACACCCCCAACTTCGACAGCCGCCACCACCACCACACACCCTCATCTCCGACAGTCACCACCACCACCACACACTTCCATCTCCGGTAGCCAACAGAACCACCCACCCCCATCCCACCAGCAACCACCACATACCCCCATCGATAATCATTTCGACCACAGTAACCATCACTATTCACCGTCATTCCCAATCACCACTAGTTACCCCAACCACAACAACTATGGTTTGATGAAAATCACCACCTATTTACCCATTATAAATCGATAGAAGAGAAGAGAAACGATGATGGTGGCAATGGTGGATAGTTAAATGGGAGTGTTATGGGCAGTGGTGGCAGGTGGGATGGCAGTAGTCGCAAGTTTATCTTGAGGGATAGGGCCGGTCAGAGGTGGTCTCCGGACAGGAGTTAAAGCCAACAGTAGGTGGTCGTCGGGTTATTGAAGTGGGACCCACAAATAATAAATATACAATATTAATAGGTTTTGTTATTTTATAATGTGATCGGTTATTGAGACACCATCCAATTATAAATCAATACCCAAGATTTGTGGGCCGGTCAAAGATGGTCTGCGGACAGGAGTTAAAGCCAACAGTAGGTGGTTACTGGTTATTGAAGTGGGACCCACAAATAATAGATATACAATATTAATAGGTTTTGTTATATTATAATGTGATTAGTTATTGAGACACCCTCCAATTATAAATCAACACGCCAAATTTCTATACGGGTCGTATAACACTATACACGTCGTATATATGGTTCGTATAGCCCTATATGAGGCGTATAGCCCCTCTGACAGCCTCCTGAGTTTTTCCTTGTAGCCAGTGTCGCTATACGTGTCGTATAACCCTATATTTGTCGTATAGGTGGTCGTATAGGACTATATGGGGCGTATAGCCCTCTAACATCCCCCTCCCTGAATCATTCTCGTTTTCATTGTCTTCAACCTTATACGCCGGTATAATGATATATGAAGCATATAGAGGGGGGGGGGGTTGTCATTAGGACCCTTTATAATTTCTTTATGCTTTTTAGTAAAAGGACACAATTGGCATTTAAAAAATTTTAACATATATATTTTAACGGGTGTTTGACCCAAGGACGAAACATGTTACGTTTGTTCAAACCTCTTGACCAAACATGTAAGTTTTCATTCGTAGGAACGAAATGTGAAATTTAAGTAAACGTTTAGGACTATCCGTGTAATTTATTATATTATATATCACTAAATTAAATTTATCATGGTTTTATATATACTACTACTATCTGTATAAGTATCAATTTAATATGTAAAAGAAATTACATATACAAAAGCTCGTTTAGGCTCGCAAGCAGGCTTAAGCTCAATATTTGAAGCTCTGGCTCGAGCTCGTTTAGTAAACAAACCATAATATGAGCTCAAGCTTGGGCTCGAGCTCGTTTAAACTTGGCTCAGCTTGAGGTTTTTTCGAGCTGGTCCCGAGTATCTTGCAAGACAGCTTGACTCGTTTACACTTCTAGTGGTGCGATGGTGCTAGCTTACGGTTTGATAGAAGGGCTGATTTAAGTAATTACACATCGATTCCTTTTTAATAAATTTGAGTATATAACCTAGTTAGTCCTTACGTGTAAAAAGTCAAAATACCCTTTCATTTAACCGAAAAAAATAATGATGTTAGTAAGTTGAAGTTAATTGACAAATAGAACCGTAGGGATGTGATTTTGAAATATTTGGAGGTAAAACGTTATTTGATTGAAACAAACCATAGGGTACCCCCGCCGCACCATGTGAGTCTCACAAACTATTTCCCAAGACACTTAAGATTTATGTTGTTGTATTTCGTACAAGTGTTGATTCATAAATCTATACTAAATTTATAATTTTCGCTGAACTAAAATATTAAAAAATGTTCCTATCTTACATCGGTTGCGTAGAAAAACCAAAGTAATACACAAGTCCTATATAAAAAGCGATTTGCCTAAAGTTAAAAAAAGTAGGAGTTGTGTTTCATGCACATGTCTTATTGTAACCATCAAAGATAAAACCAATTGGTAAAGGTCTTTTTCATTTTTGAATCGGGTGTATAAGTGGTTCCCGCTTTAATTAATTGAACTGGTTGGTCCGACCATGTTTCTAAATCATTGGTTAGCGCAATAAAAAAGAATTAGCCAATGATACGGTTTTCTTATAAATTTTATACCTCTTCGCATAAGGCAGGTATCCTACACTAGTCACCTTTAAATCATCTTTAAAAAAAAATAATAGTAGTAGTAGTAGTAGTAGTAGTTGCAGGACTGGTGAAGAGTATGCACTTACAACACAACAACACAATGAGGAGAGTTGCTTAGAACACTTAACAGATCAAATAGAGAACTAGTTAACTTGTTAATGAAAGATGCTAAGAACACAAGTAAAAGTGAGACATAACAAGATTGCAAACAACACAAGTATTTGGTTTTCAAGAATGCTGTATATTGCTTCTCAAGTTCTATTACAAGTTACAAAGCATCGATAGAAAGTTACAAGTACTTGAGATACTTTACACTACATCCTACAACCGGCCATACTTTGAAGGCCAGCTGGATACAATTGACTAGACAACTACAAAATCAAATGTAGAGTCAAAATGCATATCTGCCTTTTGACTTGTGACTATGATATGCCATAGCTCACATCCTAATATATTACAAAAAGGATAAAAGTACATAAAGTAGAAAGCATGGACCCCAAGACCTCAATGTACAGTTACCAAAAGCATGAACCTTTCACCAACTCATGTAAGTTGGTGACTTTACAGAGTTGCAGCGGAAAGGTGGTCCAGCTTTATGGTAAAGTACATCAGATAAAGGCATATCTCTAAAAGTCTTCGAAAGAAATCTGTCTTCACTCTTTGGCTTCGGAAGACTTTGTCTTTGAAGCTTCGGAAGACTTCACTTTTGGCTTCGGAAGATGTTGGTCTTGGCTTCGGAAGATTTTACACTTAGAATATTTCTAGTGCATGGTGTAAAACTTCCGAAGCATTTCTATTTCTGTTCTTTAGTGCATGCTTGCAGAGAGACTTTGGATGTTTTGGCTGCATCAGACTTATTGGAATCCTTACAGTAGTGGTAGTAGTGGTAGTAGTGGCAGTAGTGGAGAATAAGATTAAGAAGCTTCATGTTCGGGGAGAATCAAAGAGTCAAAGATAAGTGTAGGGGAGACATGTAACAATGTTTAAGCATTTACAAGGCAATCCTATGCTAATGCATCAAGTTGTACATAAGAAGGCATAGCATTATGTAGCATGCAAACCATACATATATTTACAAGAATATAAATATTATTCTATAAGGTTCATGCATAAACTATAGTCTAGGTCACCATTTCTAATAACCTAAATCCCTATAATTATGAGCTCTGATACCAATCTGTCACACCCCAACCTTGACGGCGGAAACGTCGAGATGTGAGGGTTAAGATTGTTCACAACCACATAACGCTATTATTTATCCCAAATATAATAATCATAAGTTTCAAAAGTAACATTACAAGTATAAGTCTCAAATATGAAAATAGACATAACATAAGATGTAAATAAACCAAGTCATTTCATTTATTTAACTAAGTCCATTCCTAGATGTGAAAGAACTTCAAAGATGGCTATCAAACTTGCGCATTTCCTGAAACATGTTAAAAATAAAAGGTCAACATAATGTTGGTGAGATTTTCATAGTTTTCATACATAAGTATATAAAAGATGGCAATTCATGTCATAAGTTAGTGAGCAAAGTAACTAGGGATGTAAGACAGATGCACAATCAAACCTTGACAGTTTACAAGTTTCCACGTTTACAAGTTTATACGATTAGCTAAGTGTACTTGGATTAACCAAGCAGGCTTGTCAAGCCCATAGATCTATGACGTCGCCAGGCTAACAATAGTTAATGATTGCACATATAATAGTCAATACATGGTAATTACTAAGATCAACTAACCATAACATATAAGTGAATTTGCCAAAAGTTTACAAGAATCAAACGAGTTTACAAGTGTAATGTTTATAAGGTAACATGTTTCATCCCAAAGTGTAAAAATATGAAAAAAGGGGTATAGAAATACTCACTTGGCCAATATATATAGTTGATGATTAATAAGAAAAATAATATGCGTCGCTCCAACGTAAACCTTCACTAGGTACCTAAATATATAATTACAAGACTTTAAGTTTTATTAATAAGTTTAACGAGTTAACGAGAATTAGGGTCTTAGATGAAATTTGGTATTTGGAGATTTTATTAATTACATTAAATAATAAAAGAAATGAAATATACAAGTTAAACATTTTAGTATAAAAATGTAGGGAAGCCATTTGTAATAAAGCTTCGTTACAAGGTTCAGTAACATTTATAACTTTTAAAATAACCCTCATATTATACAATAATATATACTTATTATTTAAATAAATAATGATTAGTGAGTTACAACAATATTTAAAGTCTATTTTATAAGAAAAATAATTTAAATATATCATTTGAACAAATAATGATTTGGTAAGAAAACAATATGTTAAGTCCATCCTATAAGTAAATAACCCTACTATATTATTTGAAATCCATAGGATTAAACCAAGAATAACCTTTATTAAAAAAAAACTTTATTAAAAATTATTTAGTTATTTAAATTTAATAAAAAAAAAAAATTCCAGAAATTCATTTGGTGGCCACAAAAATATTTAGAGTTTATAAGCACACTTTTTATATTTATTAAGAATTTTTCCATAATTAAATTTTAGGCTAAAAGCATTAAAAAATACATAAGGGTCCCCGGGTTCGAACCCGGGACCTCATGTTTAGAGCACATGCACCTTAACCATTGAACCAAAGGCCTCAACCACAAGTTATGTTGGTTTCAAAACCTTAAAAACACAAGTTTCAATAGATCCCAATTTTCCAAAGAACCCTAATCCCAATTCAATCCAAATTGAAAGCTAAAATGCGGATGATTACAACAATAGACATGGGGCTTTTGTTCCCCATGTCAAATCGAGGGTGTGGGTAAGCTTAATTACCCGATTGATGATGATTTAAGAAAGAACAGAACGAAGAACAGGAGCGGTTTCGTCGAAGTCGATCCGAGATGCAACTGTGGATAATAATCCAATTCGTTTTGCAGAAACCTTCCAAGGATCACGTTGATAAAAAACCCTCTATTAATTTTTGTTTAGTTTGTTCGAAAGGCGGTCTTCGATTAAAATGCAATTGCGACAGAGGAGGAGGATCGAGGATGATGTTCTTGCTTGTTTCAGATTGAAATCGTTAAACGCCTGGGGATAGTTAGATGCTTGTGTAGGTGCGTTTAATTAGATTATAATTACGGTTTAATGTTCGAACGGCTAGGTAGTTTAATGTGTTGCGGTTATGTAGTCGATTAGTCTAGAAACGGACGCTTAAATGCGGTTAATCGATGCATACAGGTTCGAATCACCTTCTAGAAAGATTTGGGAGCGGTTTCGGATCGAAAATCGGTGCCAATATACCCGTTTGGGGTCGCCGGAGCTCGGCCAGAGGGCGGCCGGAGCTCGGCTGCCGGAAACACGGTTAGAATAGGGGGGAGGGGTTTGGGTTTCAAATATTTACACAAATAGTCCCTGTACTTTCTTTCCCTTATTATTTTATGCCAAAACACTTCTTTTAAAGTTTCAAGATTAACAAATTAACCCCTTAACTTGCTTAATTTAAGTTTTAAATAGTTTCAAGTTTAATAATGTCACACCCCCGCTAAAAGCGGAAACACGGGGATGTAACGAGATCGGGATCGTCATAACACATGGTAAGCAATAGAGATGCAATATAATAAATGATGACAAGCATGTCATGACGACACCCAACAACAAGGGGACTTGTGTCGTGTTTAGTCAATATTCACGACAACATAGCCATAAGCAATAAACATGATATATGATTCACATAGTCAAAGATGATAACATTGTAATATAAATTCCCACAACCCGGGAACAAGTATCAAAAGAATAAGCTTGTTTAATCAGACTACAACATTGTATCAAAATAATTGTTTGTCAAGTATGTTTAGTCTCAAAAATGCATCCTAGGGCCTCCACTAAGGCAACACACCTAGATCCTCAATTTGCATGATCACCTGAAAAGATATACTCAAAATGGTCAACAAAATTGTTGGTGAGCTCGCAGGTTTAAATAGTAAATAAGTAAGTGATGCTGTATATAGTAAGCGATGTGGAATATCGTGAATACAGTTATATAAGCAAGTAAAATCACATGACAATGAGCTTTGCAACCAAACCTAGCGACGTACACAAAGATATTGTCGGAATATATTCACCCAAGGGCCCGTTCCTGGCCACTGATGGTACCAACTAGTATACCAACGAACAATGGTGGGGGTGTCAACCCAGTAGTACTACCAATACCTATCCGTCGGTTCCCACACTGGAATTAAATAGTTGCGAAGAAAGAACCACACAGCAGACCCAAGCATGTATCAGATAAGTACTTGTAAAACAGTATCACGTTGATTCCATGTATGTAAATTGTGAGTAAATTGTACAACATTGAAAATGGGTGAGCATACTTTTCCCCCAAGTTGTAAATGATTGAAATATTGTAAGCGTAAAAGGGGCCACGAAACTCACTTGTTAAGTGGTAAGTATGTATGATCAAAGTATCCAAATGTTGTATGCAAATGAACGGTCAAACACCTATTGACAGTTATTTTTAAGCATTAATGATATGTATAAAGCGCATAATAATGTTCGGTCGGTTCGGGTTGTATCGGTTGGGTCGCGTGTATCACACACAAACAGACACACGTACTAGATCTTATGTAGATCCAAGTACTAGACATCGTCGCCATTGCTGATGATATTGTGTGAAAGTTTCATTGTTTTTGAAGGAGTATTTGGTAAATATTAGTAGTTATAAATCGGTTATTGATACTTGTAAAATGTTAAGTTAATTTAGTTTGGAATAACATTAGTAAGTTTGATTATGTTGATTTTAAAGTTTTCATTAGTAATGGCAACCGTGTCGATGTCACCTTAACATCACACGACATACACACACCACACACAAGAAAGGAAATCACACACAACAACTTCAGTCGCACGACAGGACCAGACGTACGACTCAACACTCCATTCGCACGAATCAACCCTCAATCGTGCGAATCAGCTTCATTCGTACGATTGAACCTTCATTCGTATGACTGTCATTCAGTCGTACCATACAACACCCAATCGCACGACTCAACCTCCATACACACGAATCAACCTTCACTCGTACGAATCAGCTACATTCGTACGATTGAACCTTCATTCGTGAGATTGGACTCCAGTCGTGCTATACACACACAATCGCATACATTCATTCGGACGCATGACTCAATCGCACACATTCATTCGCTCGCATGACTCATTTGCACACATACACACAGTCGCATGACATACCCAGTCGCACAACTCAGTTGCACGATTGACTCAAACGCATGGCTCAGTCGCACGACTCACCCAGTCGCACGACTCAATCGCATGACAGACCCAGTCGCCTAAACAACAGAATCACGACTACACACATACACAAACAAGAAGCACATGCAGAAAGACCTCACACGCACCCACACGACCTCATGTGTTCGGGTTGAACCCGAACACCCGAAACCCTAGTTTGGAAAGCCGTGAATAAGCAAGAAAAGGGCAACCAAGGTCGTCTACCTGCTAGAATGGAGTAGACTCGGTTGTAGATGAAGTTTAGACGGTGAAAACGAGACCAAACGGGGCGGTTTTGGTGCAAGTATGAAGATAAGAGGTGAAGAAGAAGATGAAGATGGAGATGAAGAAGAAGATAGTGATTTCTAGGGCTGGAAATGAGTTTATATACCCAACCCAAGTTTGCATAAAATGACAATTTTAGTCCCTGCACTTACCCCCGAGTTTCCCAAATTTGTTTCGGTTGAAAAATGACTTTGTTAGGGTAATTATGTTAATTATAAAAATGTATTTAATGATATTTATAACTTAAAAATGGTTTTATTAGTGACGTTAATTTTATATAAAAAATGATATATTTGGCGGTTATGATGATGAAAGTTTTAAAAGTTTTTTGAAAATAGTTTATGTTAATGATTCGAATCACAAGAATAAGGATGATAAACAAGTATAATATCCACACAAGGAGTTAGTAAAAATGAGGAATGATTGATCAAAGAATAGTTAACGGAAAACCACGTTAATTGACGGACCTTAAGGTGACGGATGTCACAGTATCCCCCAGTTGAGAGAATTTCGTCCCGAAATTCAGCTGGAGTTAGGTCCAAGAGTGTCATCCTCGAATAGATGTGGATATTTGAGTTTCATCTGATCTTCTCGTTCTCATGTAAACTCTGGCCCTCGTATTGAATTCCACCTTACGCGAACAATAGGTATTCTACTGCGCTTCAGTTGCTTGACATTTCAATCCATGACCTCAATGGGTTCCTCAACAAAATGAAGCTTCTCGTCAATCTTTATTTTCTCAATTGGTACGTGAAGGGATTCGTCTGCCAAGCACTTCTTGAGGTTCGACACGTGGAAAGTATCATGTACACCGCTGAGTTCTTGTGGCTACCTTAATCGGTAAGCCATTGGACTGATTCTTTCTGTAATCTCGAATGGTCCAACGTATCTTGGGGCTAACTTCCCTTTCTTTCCAAATCGAATGACTCCTTTCCAAGGGGAGACTTTAAGTAAGACTCGATCCCCAATGTTGAATTCTAGAGGCTTCCGACGGTTGTCGGCATAGCTCTTTTGGCGATCTATAGCAGCTTTTAGTCGGTCTTTGATTTGAAAGATCTTGTCAGTTGTTTCTTGAATGATCTCTGGGCCTGTTAGCTGACTTTCACCAATCTTGGCCTAACAAATAGGTGATCTACATTTCCTTCCATACAATGGTTCGAACGGAGCACATCCAATGCTTGTATGGTAGCTGTTGTTGTAAGAGAACTCAATCAGCGGTAGATGAGTGTCACAACTACCACCAAAGTCGATTACACACGCCCTCAACATGTCTTCTTGCGTCTGTATAGTTCGTTCACTTTGGCCATCTGTCTGAGGGTGATAGGCGGTACTCATATCTAATCGAGTGCCCATCGCTTTCTGTAGTGTCTGCCAAAATCGTGAAGTAAATCGGCTGTCTCGGTCGGATATGATTGACACTGGTACTCCGTGTCTTGTCACGACCTCTTTGATATACAATCTCACCAACTTATCCATTTTGTAGTCTTCTCGGATAGGCAAGAAATGTGCTGATTTCGTCATTCGATCCACTACGACCCATAACGAATCATGCCCGCTGCTTGTTATAGGGAGTTTGGTAATGAAATCCATAGCTATATTCTCCCATTTCCACTCGGGAATTTCAGGTTGCTGTAATAATCCCGATGGTTTCTGATGTTCAGCTTTAACTTTCGAACATGTCAAGCATCTGCTTACATACATAGCAATGTCTTTCTTCATGCCTGGCCACCAGTACAGATCTTTGAGATCATGATACATCTTGTCTACACCAGGATGAATAGAATATCGCGTCTTGTGGGCTTCATCCATGACTAAGGTACGTACACCTCCCCATCGGGGTACCCATATGCGATCCATAAAGTACTGTATACCATCATCCTTGCAAATCATCTGTTTATCTAACCTTCGGAATTCTTCTCCCGCAAGGTTTTCTTCTTTCCATGCTTCACTTCGTGCAATTTGGATCTGAGCTTTCAAATTCGTTTGAATAGTCAATCCCAACGCTCGAGCACGTAGAGGTTTCACGCATTCCTTACGGCTTAAAGCATCAGCCACCACGTTAGCTTTCCCCGGATGATACCGGATTTCGCAATCGTAGTCACTAAGTAGCTCTACCCAACGTCGCTGACGCATATTAAGTTCCTTCTGATCTAGGATATGTTGGAGGCTCTTATGATCTGTGTAGATGATGCATTTGGTTCCATACAGGTAATGCCTCCAAATCTTCAGTGCAAATACTACAGCACCCAACTCGAGATCATGAGTTGTATAGTTCTTTTCGTGCACCTTAAGTTGTCGCGAAGCGTAGGCAATCACCTTATCCTTCTGCATTAGCACACATCCCAATCCTTGATGTGAAGCATCGCAGTACACCACAAAATCATCAGTTCTGTCTGGGAGGGACAGTATAGGCGCGTTCACAACTTCTCTTTCAACGTTTGGAACGCTTGTTCTTGTGCATGTCCCAATCAAACTTCTTGTCTTTCTGAGTAAGCAGAGTTAATGGCTGCGCGATCTTTGAAAAATTCGCGATGAAGCGACGATAATAACCGGCCAATCCTAAAAATTGCCATATCTCTGATGGTGTCTGGGGTGCATCCCATTTCTTCACCGCTTCAATCTTGCCGGGATCTACATGAATCCCGTCCTCATTAACCACATGACCCAAAAATTTCACTTCCCACAACCAAATTCACACTTCGAGAACTTGGCGAAAAGTTTTTCTTCCCGTAACAGTTCCAGAATTTCCCGAAGGTGTTCTTCATGATCCTCTTTCGATCGGGAGTAGATAAGTATATCTTATATGAACACGATCACGAACTTATCCAGGTAAGGTTTACACACGCGATTCATTAGATCCATAAACACAGCTGGTGCGTTAGTCAGCCCGAACGGCATGACCAAGAACTCATAGTGCCCATAACGAGTTCTAAACGCTGTCTTCGGTATGTCCTCCTCGACAACTCTTAGCTGATGATATCCAGAACGAAGGTCGATCTTTGAGAAATATGAAGCTCCTTGCAGCTGATCAAACAGATCATCGATCCTGGGGAGAGGATATCGATTCTTCACGGTTAACTTGTTCAGCTCACGGTAATCGATACACATGCAAAACGACCCTTCCTTCTTTTTGACAAATAATACCGGTGCTCCCCACGGTGAATGACTCGGTCGAATAAAACCCTTCTCCAGTAGTTCCTGTAACTGACTAGATAACTCTTGCATTTCTGATGGTGCTAACCGATATGGCGTCTTTGCTACCGGTATAGCTCCAGGAACCAACTCTATACGAAATTCCACCTGTAGTGGAGGAGGCAAACCAGACAAGTCATCAGGAAATACATCTAGGTAGTCCCGTACCACCGGAATATCTACTAGTTTCCTCTCTTCGTCCTTCTTTTCTACCACATGAGCCAGAAAGGCGTAGCACTGCTTTCGTAAACTTCGGCGTGCTTTCATGCAGGAAATAAGCTTTAAGTTCCTTCCCGGTCGTTCTCCTTGAATCTTGAGTACCTCCCCGTTTGGCATGGGGATTCGTACTACTTTGTCCCGACAGACAATCTCTGCCCCGTTTTGCGACAACCAATCCACAACCACAATCACGTCGAAACTTCCTAGATCAAAGGGTATCAAGTCTATATCGAAGGCATGGTCCTCCAATATTATCGAGCACTTCCTAATAATCTCATCGGCCTGAACAACCCTACCATTGGCCATTTCTACAGAGTAGCTAGTTTCTAGCCTACTGGGACTCAAATCAAGCAATTGCACAAACTCAGAAGATATAAAGCTATTGTCTGCTCCAGTGTCAAATAATATAAATGCGAAGTGATGATTGAGTAGGTGCGTACCCGTGACAACATTCGGGTCCTAACGAGCATCGTTGGCTCCGATGACAAATGCACGTCCCCGAGCTTCATTCCCTTGATTTGTCGGGCCTTGATTTCTAGCTATGGCCATCACCTGCTGCTGGTTGTTCCCCTGTTGACCTGGCACCCGATTCAGTCTGGGGCACATGTTTCTGTAGTGATCAGAGCCTCCGAACTCATAACAGACCCTGGCGTTCCCGGCGGGGTTAACCGCGTTGACTGGTGCCACCAAATTCGGCGCTGTTCTGCAGTCTCTCGCTAGATGCCCCGGGCGTCTACAGCTCGCGCATACCCGGCACGGCACTCCTGGGGGATGATGATAGTTGCACCTGTCACATTTGGGGTGCGGTCCCACATACTCTCTCTTACCCTGAGTCATGGCCACAAAATTTCTGGTCGTCTTGGCCCTTTTATCAAACTTCCCGGCACTCGACCGACTTGTTTCCCAAACATCTTTTCTCTTCTCTGCTCCTCTGCCCAAAACCCCTGTTCTCACCATCTCATTAGTTAGAGAGCCAGCCTTCAGAATTGCGCTCTGAATAGTAGGAGGAGCAGCTGCTGTAACCATCGCCCGGATTTGAGGCGTAAGTCCCCAAATATACCTCTCGATTCTCTTTGATTCCGGCGTGACCAGATGCGGAACCAATCTTGCCAGCTCATGAAAACGGTCAGTATAAGCTGCATGCCTGGCCTCCACCATAGCATGATTCTAGAATTCATGCTCCAGTTTCTGCATCTTGTTGAGGGGGCAGAATTCCTCGGTGATCAACACCTTGAATTTATCCCATGACATCTGCATCGCTGATTCTCTCCCTCTAGCTTGAACCTGGGTGTTCCACCAGGTTAGGGCCTTGCCCTGCAGTGAACATGTGGCATATTTGATTCTCTAGCTGTCAAGGCACTCACTGATGTCAATCACTGCCTCCATCTTTTCTAGCCACCTGGTTAGGGCTATCGCCATACCTTTCCCATCAAATTCCCTCGGTTTGCAGGCCACAAACTCCTTGTATGAACACCCCCGTCTAGCATTAACAACCCCAGTCTCAATACCGGCTGTTCCACCATTCCCGGTCTCCTGATTGCTTTCGTTCACAGTCGGGTTTCCATTTCCCACTTCAGTTTCAATACCACCTTGACCTCTTTCTCCATTATCTCCATTATCTCCATTATCATTGCCACCATCCCCGTGGGGGTGGTGTTGCTGGAGTGCATCGCTCACTTGGGCCACGATAGTAGGAATCAGTGCGGCCAACTGTTGAGCGATCAGAGCTGCCATCTCAGAGTTTCCTGTTTCCTGATTGTTACTGGTAGGACCATCATTTGTTCTTGGTGCACTACCTCTGCCTCTGCCTCTGCCCCTTGGAGCTTCACTCCCGCCACTATTGCTGCGGGTAACTCTTCGAGGCGGCATTTTCTAATCATTAAAGTAGTAAACACATAAGCTTAAATCATTTCAAAGTGTATTATCCATAACACTCATCAAGTCCAGTATTCCAAGTTAATATCACGCTTATTGTCACCACACATCGCATGCAAGTCGTGTAGTTCTCACACCATGAATTGATAATGTCTCAACAATTGTCCATCATATCAATTGTAAATCCATGCATATATAACCACGTTTAGTATAGTGTATGTTGTCTATCTCTTCCTCTTTCGAGGTTTCAGACATAATCTCCTCAGGGTCAATCTCAATGTCCAAGGTCAAGCGCAATAGCATGATCGGTAAAGATATCTTCGGGTTTAATACCCGTATTTGATAAACTAACTCGGCGCGCAGAGGGAACGGAAGATCCAATTGAAGCATCCCATAAAGAGTGAGCACAAGGCTCTCCTTACAGGGTGAGAAGGTCACATAACAGATAGATAAACGAATCATGTAACGAGGAACATATACACGAGATATAATATGCATACAGATCCTAGCATGCAAATCTACATGAAGGTTCCTAGGTTATAGTCTAGGTCAAGCGTATTGCCTAATTCTCTATAACCAATGGCTCTGATACCAATCTGTCACACCCCCGCTAAAAGCGAAAACACGGGGATGTAACGAGATCGGGATCGTCATAACACATGGTAAGCAATAGAGATGCAATATAATAAATGATGACAAGCATGTCATGACGACACCCGACAACAAGGGGACTTGTGTCGTGTTTAGTCAATATTCACGACAACATAGCCATAAGCAATAAACATGATATATGATTCACATAGTCAAAGATGATAACATTGTAATATAAATTCCCACAACCCGAGAACAAGTATCAAAAGAATAAGCTTGTTTAATCAGACTACAACATTGTATCAAAATAATTGTTTGTCAAGTATGTTTAGTCTCAAAAATGCATCCTAGGGTCTCCACTAAGGCAGCACACCTAGATCCTCAATTTGCATGATCACCTGAAAAGATATGCTCAAAATGGTCAACAAAATTGTTGGTGAGCTCGCAGGTTTAAATAGTAAATAAGTAAGTGATGCTGTATATAGTAAGCGATGTGGAATATCGTGAATACAGTTATATAAGCAAGTAAAATCACATGACAATGAGCTTTGCAACCAAACCTAGCGACGTACACAAAGATATTGTCGGAATATATTCACCCAAGGGCCCGTTCCTGGCCACTGATGGTACCAACTAGTATACCAACGAACAAGGGTGGGGGTGTCAACCCAATAGTACTACCAATACCTATCCGTCGGTTCCCACACTGGAATTAAATAGTTGCAAAGAAAGAACCACACAACAGACCCAAGCATGTATCAGATAAGTACTTGTAAAACAGTATCACGTTGATTCCATGTATGTAAATTCTGAGTAAATTGTACAGCATTGAAAATGGGTGAGCATACTTTTCCCCCAAGTTGTAAATGATTGAAATATTGTAAGCATAAAAGGGGCCACAAAACTCACTTGTTAAGTGCTAAGTATGTATGATCAAAGTATCCAAATGTTGTATGCAAATGAACGGTCAAACACCTATTGACAGTTATTTTTAAGCATTAATGATATGTATAAAGCGCATAATAATGTTCGGTCGGTTCGGGTTGTATCGGTTGGGTCGCGTGTATCACACACAAACAGACACACGTACTAGATCTTATGTAGATCCAAGTACTAGACATCGTCGCCATTGCTGATGATATTGTGTGAAAGTTTCATTGTTATTGAAGGAGTATTTGGTAAATATTAGTAGTTATAAATCGGTTATTGATACTTGTAAAATGTTAAGTTAATTTAGTTTGGAATAACATTAGTAAGTTTGATTATGTTGATTTTAAAGTTTTCATTAGTAATGGCAACCGTGTCGAGGTCACCTTAACATCACACGACATACACACACCACACACAAGAAAGGAAATCACACACAACAACTTCAGTCGCACGACAGGACCAGACGCACGACTCAACACTCCATTCGCACCAATCAACCCTCAATCATGAGAATCAACTTCATTCGTACGATTGAACCTTCATTCGTATGACTGGCATTCAGTCGTACCACACAACACCCAATCGCACGACTCAACCTCCATACGCACGAATCAACCTTCATTCGTACGAATCAGCTACATTCGTACGATTGAACCTTCATTCGTGCGATACACGCACAATCGCATACATTCATTCGGACGCATGACTCAATCGCACACATTCATTCGCTCGCATGACTCATTCGCACACATACACATAGTCGCACGACTCAGTTGCATGACACACCCAGTCGCACAACTCAGTCGCACGATTGACTCAGATGCATGGCTCAGTCGCACGACTCACCCAGTCGCACGACTCAATCGGATGACAGACCCAGTCGCCTGAACAACATAATCGCAACTGTTGAAGGGGCTGAGCAGCCTTCGGCTGCTCCGAGCACGAGTTTTACACAACAAGGACTTCCAGAAACACTCTACACACATACACAAACAAGAAGCACACGCAGAAAGACCTCACACGCACCCACACGAACTCATGAGTTCGGGTTGAACCCGAACACCCGAAACCCTAGTTTGGACAGCCGTGAATAAGCAAGAAAAGGGACAACCAAGGTCGTCTACCTGCTAGAATGGAGTAGACTTGGTTGTAGATGAAGTTTAGACGGTGAAAACGAGACCAAACGGGGCGGTTTTGGTGCAAGTATGAAGATGAGAGGTGAAGAAGAAGATGAAGATGGAGATGAAGAAGAAGATAGTGATTTTTAGGGCTGGAAATGGGTTCATATACCCAACCCAAGTTTGCAAAATGACAATTTTAGTCCCTGCACTTACCCCCGAGTTTCCCAAATTTGTTTCGGTTGAAAAACGACTTTGTTAGGGTAATTATATTAATTATGAAAATGTATTTAATGATATTTATAACTTAAAAATGGTTTTATTAGTGACGTTAATTTTATATAAAAAT
>CM046033.1:52997196-53032432 GCA_025215565.1 Flaveria ramosissima
GAAAGGCTCAAAGGGGTGCGGGTGTGCTTGGATTATGATGAGGAGCCCAGCATCACGCTGACGCCTACATCACGCCACACCTTACTAAGCAAGAACATCCAGCACAGGCAATAGGAGTATTCCCCACCGAAGCGCTGTCTTACTTGACGTTCCTAATGATGTCATACCCTCAAGTGTTATGAGAAGTTAACACTCACCCTATGATAACGGAAGGCGTCCTAGACCACTACCTCAACCCCCTGGTTTGCAAGCATGACCCAAAATCTGATACCCCTTATAGTTAGCATGGCAATGGACCAGCCTGTAGCAGCTCACCAAAACTTTTACCAAGAACTTCCTCTATTACCCATACATCAAGCTCCCACCCTTTATCCTTATCCTTACATGTACCAGTCCATGCCTATGCCTTGCAGCCTCAGTTCATATTCGCCTATATGCCTCCACCTATGTCTCAGCCAATCAGGACCACCGAGGATGAGCTGGCCAAACCTTACGTACCCGATTCTCACACTAAATTCACACCCAGAATCACTAATTTCAAATTCCCTCCTAAACCTAAATGCCCAGCAATGTTAAGATTTATGACAACTTGGGAGATCCTGAAGACCACTTAGAGTTGTTCTCTGGGGCTGCCAAGGGGGAACAATGGTCCATGCCAGTATAGTGTCATATGTTTGTGCAAACTTTAGTCGGTCCTGCCAAGCTATGGTTTAATAGCTTGCAGCCCGGCAACATAGACTCCTTCAAAGATCTAAGCAGGAGATTTCTTATTAATTTCATGCAACAAAAAAGATACACCAAGAATCCGGTGGAACTACACCACATAAAGCAAAGAGATGACGAAGACCTTCAGGCTTTCATGGAACGATAAAAGCTGGAAGGTCTCATCATCAGCGCAAGAGCATAGAGGAAGCTATGGCAAGAGTCGAGGCATTCTTGAAGGGAAAGAGGCAACCCAAAGCGTTGAGACGACTAAAAAAGTAAGGAGTCTGAACTGAAAAGGCCTTGCCCAGCCAAATAGAACCTCAGCCTCACGTTTCCAGCCTTTTGCAAAAAGGCATTATCACCACCAGTATGAACACAAAAGGCCTTACGAAAGAAATACCTATGTAAGACCCCGACACTAGGAACAAGAAGACATGTCAAAAAGCATACAATTTATAGCTCTGACCAAATCACCCCAAGAGATATTAGCTACGAAGGGAGCTAGATTCGGTTTTTGCCCTCCAAAATCCTTGCAAAAAGCGAACGAAGAGAAGAATTCCCATAAGTATTGAGATTTTCCCAGGGATGTGGGTCACTAAACGAATGATTGTTTTCAATTGAAGAAAATAATAGAGGCCGCAGTAAAATCCAGGGAGTTGGCACATCTAGTCAAGGACATTAAGGCAAAAAAATCCATATACGGGTAGGTCAGATAGAGATAAGGAAAAAAGTGAAAGGAAAAGAAATCCTCATGATAGCAGGAAGTACCCGTAAGAAGCAGAAGATCGGGCAGCATTCAAAACCAATTCCTGATTCGGCGAGGAAGAAGATAAGCTTTCCTGCTATAGGAGACAACAACATCATGATAGCCCTGATGATCATTGAGGCTAACATTGCTGATCACACAGTCTAGCGATTATATGTGGATGGCGGAAGTGCCACAGAGATAATGTACGAACAGTGTTTTCTACAGTTGGATGAGTGAATCCGGCGAAAATTAGTGGTAACGACGGTACCACTAATCGGGTTCACAGGGGAAAGGGTTATCCCTGTAAGAGAAATCACACTCAAGTTCATACTAGGGCGGGTTCCATTCGAAAGAAAGGAGGATTTGACATTCCTGGTAGTGCGTGCAACTTCCTGCTATAATGTCATTATGGGAAGACCGGGAATTAGCGTGTTCTATGCAGTCGTGTCCACGGCTCATGGCGTGATGAAGATCCCAACACCACAGGGATAGCGACAATACGTCCTCCGGATACTAATAGAAGAAATCCCTAAAGAAGGAAATGTGGTGGTCAATACGAGCCATCCGGATCAACTAGTATGCATCGACATGGAGCTATCGGTGCAATGCCAGCGAAGACTGATAGCACTCCTGTGATGTCATCAGGATGTCTTCGCATGGCCACCCTCTGATATGATAATGTCCTACGTCATATCGCAGAGCACAACCTTAACATCCCTAGGAGACAATCATGAGACAATCAACACAGTACTGGTGGTGGAAAGAGAGAAATGCCAGTTACTGGTGTACTTTGTCTGCAGAGCCTTAAAGGAAGCGAAAATGCGATACTCGGTGATGGAGAAGTCCGTGTTGGCACTCATACATACAACCAGAAGGTTGAGGTAATACTTCCAAGCACCTCTTGTGCATGTGCTAACAAACCTACCCATCCGGGAGGTTTTGGCAAAACCAGAAGTGTCAGGACGTTTGGCAAAATGGGCGGTAGAATTAGGCGAGCATGGCCTCCGATATACCACGTGGAAAGCCATTAAAGGCCAAGTTCTAGCAGATTTCCTGGCGGAAGCACCAATTATATAAGTAAATGAGGTGAGCGCTGAAAAAGACCAGACAGACACAGGAGAATGGCACGTGTATACTGATGAGGCTTCAAGCACAAAAGGGTTAGGAGCAAGACTAGTATTGATAAGTCCATAAGGAATAGAGGTAACCAATGCCCTACGATTGAATTTCCAAAGTACTAATAACGAAGTAGAATATGAGGCGCTATTAGCAGGATTAAGGCTGGCCGCCAAGCTAGGGGTGCTATACCTGCAAGTTTTCATCGACTCGTTGCTGGTCGCTAGTCAAGTCAATGGCCAGTACGAAGCAAAGGAAGAAATCATGAAGCTCTACTTAACCTTGGCAAGAAAAGAACAGGCCAAATTCAAGAGATGTACCATCACACAAGTATCAAGAACCCAGAACAACAATGCAGATGCTTTGTCAAAGTTGGTATTCCTGGTTTTTGCTCACCTGACAAAGCAGGTTCTGGTGGAGGTACTCGAGCAAAGTTCTATCAAGGAGTGAGAAGTGCAAGACATAGTCACTGAAGAAGATCCCACTTGGATGACACCACTGATGACAGGGTCCTTATCTAGAAAACAAGGAAGAAGCAAGGAGGTTACTTCTAAAATCTACAGGATACATGATGGAGGATGGCAAGCTTTACAAGGAGTTGTATTTGTCACCTATGCTACGGTGTGTAGGCCTGACGCAGAGCAATTACATGATCAGAGAGGTATATATAGGAATCTGTGGAGCCCACGCCAGACCATGAATGATAGCAGCAAGGTAATGAACATGGGATATTACTGACCAACCATTCATTAAAATGCAAAGGAAGAAATACAGCGTTATGAATCATGCCAGTTGTATGCACCGGTAGGAAGAAAGTCGGAGCATGAGTTGGTCATAATCTCGTCGGCTTGGCCATTCTACAAATGGGGAATGGATATCGTCGAGCCATTTCTAGAAGCAGCAGGCTGAGTGAAGTTCCTACTGGTGGCGGTAGATTACTTCACCAAATGGCCAGAGTTAAAACCATTAGCCTCGATATCTGGAAAACAAGTTATCAAGTTCTTCTGGGAATCAATTATTTGCAGATACGGCTTACTAGGGAGATAATCATTGATAACAGAAGATAGTTCGCAGAGGAAACATTCAAGGGATGGTGCAATGAGTTGTGCATCAAGCAAAACTTCACGTCTGTCACGCACCCGCAAGCGAATGGTCAAGTCGAAAGGATGAACCAAAGCATAGTGCATGGTTTGAAGACCAGACTGGGGAGACAAGGCAAGGCATGGTTAGAAGAATTACCAAGTGTGTTGTGGGCGCTACGAACCACTGAAAAGACTAGTACAGGTAGGACACCCTCAGCCTGGTCTTTGGATCTGAAGCAATGATACCGACAGAAATAGGGGTAACAACCCGCAGGAGGAGCAAGTTTGACAGAAAAACCAATGACGAAGAAATCCAGATAAACATAAACCTATTAGAAGAAGCAAGAGATCAACAAGCATCGCAAATGGAAAAGTACTACAATTCTAAGGTAAGGAAAGAGGTCTTCCGCCTCAGCGATTTGGTCCTACGACAAAGCCAGCCATAAAGAAAGCGGGGGCAAGATGGGTCCAAGCTGGGAAGGACCGTACCAAATTATGGAAGCACATAAGGCAGGGTCATACAAGCTGAAGAATATGGAAGGGCGACCGATCCCCATGCACTAGAACATCACGAATCTTCGCAGGTTCTATGTGTAAAGAATGGTAATGACAACACCCGGGCGCAGAGTCGGGCACACTACTTTTTGAAGGGTCGTGAACATCGATGCCTTTAGGGAGTAATGGTTTGCTAGGAATCATAGGATAAGACTTAGAAATTCTATCGGAGAATGATGTATCACTCTTTTGTTATTATGTTCCTATTTCAATGAAATAGATGGCTAATTTTATGTCTTAAACAACATAAAAGGATCAAAACACACAAATATCGACTTCACAAAGCCTAGTTCTACCCGGTAACCATAAGTTCCGGCCTTGACCTTCTTGTGTAAAGGTTGAGCACCTAAAACAACTAGCTCCGTGGGATCCGGCCCTGACCTACTCACGTACTACTTTGTGCAAACAGAAACAAAAACACACATCAGTAGCATGCACTTGGGAAACAACAAAGAACCGTGCAACATACATGATTAGGCAATGCCTAGCTAACAAACCGTATACACACCAAAGACATACTACGATAAAAGGCAATCATGCCACATAAAACAAAAGAGATGTTCAAATTTGTCCAAATACAACAACATAGCAAATGTTGTAATAGCAAAATAAACAAAGACCAATGACGATTACACCAACTTTCCATCTCTAGGCTGGCCACCATCAACCCCACGATCGGCATCACCCTGTCTGGCCACTCCAGCATTACCTTGCTCAACCACACCAACACCAACCTCACACGCAAAAGACACAACATCAGAATCACCGGCCATCACACCAAACACACCTACAGCAGAAGTCTTATCTAGGCCACCCGCAATAAGCAAATTTCCATAATAAAACAGGAGGTGAAAATAAACATAAATAAAACGAATGATAAGGAAAAACCTAACCTTCACCAGGGAGTGTATTGAATGACCTAGGCACCATAGAAAAACTAGATTAGAAATAGGAAGGCACAGAACCTGGACTGGCCAGAGGAGCAAGGAAATATGAAGCCCCAGCGAGAGATCCCAGGCTCATTAAACTACCACCGGCCTGCCCACTGGAGATAACAATGACCGGGATTGCTTCTTTTTTATGATCGCCGATCTAATATCCTGAAGAGCACTCAGAGGTTTATCAGAGAAAGATTCAATGGACTTCAGGTATGGAAAGTGCATTTGTTGGAAGGACAGGACGACCTGGTTAAGCCTAGACTTGGCATTGGGGTGGAAATAAGTAGTATCCTCAATACGTTTCCTCTCCACATGACATTTGAAACCAGTCTTCAGCCTGACCAACAACCCCAACTGTTGCACTGCTTTCTAAACCGAGGCCAAATAAGTCACATACTCTACACTACGATGAAGGTTGTGTATAACATGAGCAAAGCCTTGATTGATAAGCCATTTTCGCTTGCCAACGAGAGATTCCAAGCTTTTCCGAAGCCCACTGTTGGTATGAAGCAGTTGACCCATGGCCTCTTTCATTTGTGTTTGCTCCGACTGAAGTTTCTCTTTCTCGACCACCAAGGAATCTCGATCCTTTACAAGTTGTGCCTAGCCACTTTCCAACTCAGTCGTGGCCTTAGCAAGGCTGCTCTCCTTGGCAAGAGCCTCCTCCAGGCTCTTCGCAAGACTGTCTTTTTCACCGGACAGCTTACTCACAACCTCCTCCAATCAACTTATCACAATAGTGTTATCGACAAGCTTGTTTCCCATGATCGACAACTTCACCCGAGGCCGGTCATGAACAGCCATCCCGGCCAGGGTAAAAGCCGTGAACATTTATGCACCAAATTCAGCCCAAGCAACATTCATGCGATCTTGAAGGGTTGAATCGTCCAGCAGGTCGATCGTGATTTTCATGGCTGGCGTGCTGAAATGTTCAACAATTTTTCCACTAACAACAAGGTCACCAAAGAGATCCTTGTTCAAACTGCCAAAATCAGGGGCAAATAGGAGATCGCCAAACTCGGATCCAGGTGATCCTTATCATATGGAAAAGCAGGATGAGTCGAAGACCCCTCACTAGCATTAACATCCTTGCCTTTCTCATGATGTAATGACAGAGCCTTTGCGGTAGAGATGGGATCGGGATTGGAAGATAAAAGTTAAAGGTTGTCATCATTTCCACCTTTAGATTGTTTGCAGCACTTCATGCTACACCGGGCAGAGCAGGTGCGGGGGTTCTTACCTCTCTCAGGCAAATCCTCAATCTTACTCTTGCCAAGAGCCCTAGCAGTAGCACTTCAAAACCAGAATCAATCAAGATATGCGGTTGAACATCTGATCAACAAGATAGTGAAGGAAAGACGCTAAGATAACCCTCCCCAGTGTTAAGGGCATGATCACGAAGTGTGTGCGCTTCATCTTCCCATGCGGATAGAGGCCAGGACATGACTTCCACGTCGGACACCGAATCAAGTTCCATCAGAGAAAGCAAACTCATATATGCAAAACAGAAGCATCAAGATATTAGGCTAGGTTAAACATAAAGGAACATGAAACAAACATACCAACTCCACGACGCCTAAACGACGGAAGGGTATCATGCGACCACCAATCACCACAACCCGGCCAACACCAGAGCAGCCTCGGGATAAGGGCGAAGCCAAGTAGGCCTGTCCACCGATGCCTAATGATGCGTCGGATCAAAAAAGCGGAGCGAAGGATGTATTCAAAATTGATACCCTACGGATCATGAAGGGGCATAGAAAAAGGGATAATCGAACTTTTAACTCAGAAAAAATGGTTTTCCCACCGCTTGATGGAGGGACTATTGGAATACACACATCGTCAGGAAGGTTTCTTCCGAATATGAATGGTGAACCAGTCCCCATTCTTAGCCAACTGAAAAAACTACCTCAACAAACTAACCAAGGGTTAAAAATCGAGGGCCTTACAACACATCTCAAAATAAGTGTTAGCTATATTTTTAGTCATAAATTATAGTAATTTTAGAGTATATTTAAGCATATATTTTGTATTAGTTGCACATATTTTTCAATTATTTTATAAAATAGTAGTTTTGTGGGATGAAATCTACTTTTGTATATTTTTTTTGGTGTTGAAGGTTAATTAAATTGTTAGAAAAGAAAAAAAGAAGAGCTTAAAAGGAAATATCATTAAGTTTGGAAACTTTTAATGTCTTATAAAAGAATTCAAATTTAAAACCCTGGACAAAAGGAGAGTTTGTTGAGAGGAGCATGATAAATAGGGTTGGAATATTAAGTTGGAGCACATCTTTGGAGGCTACAGAGAAAATAATCAACCAAAGGAAGAAGATTGGGATCGACTGTGATCTTGGAGAAAAACAAAAAGTGGGCTTTTGGAATCTTTGTGGGGATTCCTTCATTCCACTATTTTGAAGACAATTGAGTTATTTTTAATTTCAATTCGTAAGTTTTTATTTTATTTTCGATTGATCTAGTCGTCATGTCTGGCTAGAACAATCTTAGTTTCAACATTAAGGTTTGATATATTTGATTTGGTTTGAACTTATGTGAAATGGTTATGAGATGTTTTTATTTTAATGGTTTGTTTGCTTGATTCTTGATCTTAAACCCGGATCTAATCCGGTATATATTAGATTGTTAATAAAATTGGTCACTTTATTAATTTTTCTAATAAAGTTCTTAAAAGATTTAAAACCCTAATCAAGTTTTGATTTTTGATATAAGGAAAAATTAATGGTTTGAGTTTGTTTATGAATTCATTCTTGTTATAGAATCACACAATCTAGTTAAGCATACTGAAACGGCGTGTGTGTTTATCGATACTTCTATCGTTGCAACCCGCACACTAAGATCTAATTGGCGTGAGCTTAGAATAGCGGGTTGGCTCTAATCAACGAACTGCGATTGATTGGACATTAGATAGAGTGAATATCCGAACGACGTGATGTCTAGTATCGATACAAATCATTAATTGAAAATAACCATTGCATCGTAATAAGACAAATCAAATCAAGAAATTACCTTAGTGTTGGAATTAGTTTTTCATATTTAAATTAATTTCACAATTTAATTAACGTCTACAGTAATCTATTTTTCATAATTAAAAAATACAAAAAATGTCAATTTACCTTTTTCTGGCAGAACCTTAACACGACCACGTGGAATTTCCTTTACAGTTTTGACACGGCCGTGTTGGCTCACTGGAATTTTTTCTCCTTTTTGACATTTACTTTTAATTTTAGTTTTTAATTAAAACCCTCACCTTCTTTAGTCCATAATCAATCAAAGTAAATGTGCTAAAACGTTTTTGGTATAAAACAAATAACATGTATCCCTGAGGACACGAACCCTATTTCCGCTCATACTATTCTTAGTGTGTGTAACGGTAGGTTCACATTATAATCTTTTATTTTCTGGATTCGACACCTAACAAATTGGCGCCGTTGCCGGGGATACGTCGATTCTAATCATTTTATGCCAAGATCTTTTTGTACAGGTACACCACTCGAGATTGACTTGGAGATAGGAAAAACCGCAAAGAGGTTAAGGAAACAGGCGAAGCTCCGAAAGAAGTTAGCAAGTTCCTCAACACCTATTCCCTTATCTCCAATCACCGACATTTGGCAAGATATACCCTTGTTAAGTGAATCTAAATTTGAAACCGAATCACTACAACCCTCTGAAACAACCACGACTCCACCACAAACACCTACCCATCAAGAACCACCCTCACCCAAACCAACCATGACAGCTCCAGCCGAACAAACCCTTAGACAGTGGGCAACTCATGATGTTACCCAACAACCCCTCTGCATAAACTACCCTGTTATGGTGAACTTTAAGCTGAAATCCGGTCTCATCTACTTGTTACCACTCTTTCGAGGCCTTAAGAACGAAGACCCTCATAACTTTCTCAAAGAATTCCATGTTGTGTGTTCCCGAATGAAGCCACACAATGTTATTGAAGATCAAATCAAGCTTAGGGCATTCCCCTTTGCTATGCAAGATTCGGCTAAAGAATGGTTATATTACCTACCACCGGGGTCGGTAAACACATGGAATGATCTTGCAAAACAGTTCTTAGATAAGTATTTCCCGGAAGTCAAGGCCTCTATTCTACGCAAGGAGATCATCGGGTTAAAACAAGCAAAAAGAGAAGTTTTGCATACTTATTGGGAAAGATTCAAGAAGCTATGTGCTCGATGCCCACAACATGGCATCTCGAAACATCAACTACTTCAATACTTTTGTGAAAGGTTAGCACCACTAGAGAGACGTTTGATAAATGCCTCTAGTGGAGGAGCTGTACTTGATAAAACACCAACCCAAATCAGAGCCTTGATATCCTCTATAGCTGAAGATACCAAACATTCTTCACAAGAAGATGGATGGCATGATGATGTACCACGGGCGGTTAAAGAAGTGAGCTCTCCTCACATTGAAAGTCTACTTACTGAATTGACTAAAGCTATAATGCAGCTTACAAAAGGCAAGAAAGTTGAGCAAAAACCTCGAGCGTGTGGAATATGTTTACAATTTGGGCACCCCAATGATATGTGTCCCACACTTCAAGAAATTGTTAAAGAGGCACAAGCAATAGGAGGTTATTCGAGGCAGAATTCAAGATCCTATGAACAACAAAGAAATAATCAAAATTGGGGACAAGCACCCAATGTTGGTTATCCACAAAGACCCCACAATTCCATCAAAGACCTCCATTTCAGATGCAAAACAATCAACAAAACTTTCATCCTCGACAACAACAAGAAGCAAGAAGCTCAGGGATGTCCTTGGAAGATATTGTTAAGAATTTAGCAACTAGTACGCACGTATTCCAACAAGAGACAAAAGCATTCCAACAAGAAACGAGAGCTAGCATTAAGAACTTAGAGCAACAAATGGCTCAACTTGCCAATTCCGTAAGTAAGTTGGAATCTCAAGGTAAACTACACGCTCAAACGAGACAAATCCTAAGCATAATGTATGTGCTATTACCTTGAGAAGTGATGAGAGTTAAAAAGGCCCAATAATACATGAAGTAGACAAGAAGGAAGAGACCGTTGATGCAAATAAGGAGGATAAAAAGAATAAAACATCAAAACCAATTAAAAATGATATGAGATTTACTCCTCTGCCTCCATTCCCTTCAAGACTAAGAGGTACACAAAAAGAACGGGAAAAACAATAAATCATGAAGACTTTCCGGAAGGTAGAGGTAAATATTCCATTTCTTGATGCTATTAAACAAGTTCTACGGTATGCGAAACTTTTTAAGGAACTTTGCACGTCAAAGAAGAAGCTGAAAGGTAATGAAACGGTAAAGGTAAGTGAAAATATTTCTGCTATTTTACAAAAGAGATTACCCCCAAAGTGCAAGGATCCGGGTATCTTCATCGTTCCTTGTAAATTGGGGAATGTTAGTATTCCTAGAGCAATGCTTGACCTTGGAGTCTCTATTAACGTTCTACCATGCGTAATTTTTAAAACACTTAATGTAGGACCGTTAAAAAGGACCGGGGTAGTCATTCAATTGGCCGATAAGTCTATAGTACACCCAAAAGTTGTATTAGAGGATTTGTTGGTTCAAGTGAATGAACTAGTGTTCCCAGTGGATTTTTATATGTTAGATATGAAGGATGATGACTTTCCAAATTCAAGTTCTATCTTATTAGGAAGACCATTTTTAAAAACTGCTAGAACTAAGATTGATGTTTATAATGATACACTTTCTATGGAGTTAGATGGGAAGATAATCAATTTCAACATGGAGATGCAATGTGATATTCCGGTGATATTTCTTCTTTGAATTGGTTAGATATTATTAAACCTTTAAATGATGATTGTTTTGAGTTATTTAACCATGATGTTCTAGCATTGTGTTAAATAGAAGCATTGATGAGTTAATAACAAAAGAGCTTACTAAAAAGTTCAAGCTTGAGGAGGTGTTGATGGAAGTCTTGATATTCATGAGTATACAAAAGAAAACAAGGTAAGAAGAACAAAAAATAGAATTACCAATTACTAATGAAAAAGTTTTTCCATTTATTCCACAGGCACTGGACTGAACGAGACTTCAAAGAGTCTAGCCAAAGACGTTAAAGAGAGACGCTACGCGGGAGGCAACCCGTATTTTGTTTGTTTTCTATTTCTATCTTGTTTTAAATTTAGTTTTAATTATTTATTTTCATATTTTGCAAAAAAAAAAAGAGGTGTCAAGCAGAAGGTTGAAACGGCCGCTTAACGATTGCTTTATAAGACAGACACGGCCGCGTAAACCTTCTAAGTTAAAAAAATGCTCAAACTTGTCTCTAACCAGAATTGCTACTTGGTTTCTTCCTGACCTTGACTTCACAACCACGTCTATCCTTCGTTCTTTCCACCGCCACTTGCCCATCAACCACCTCAGTAAATTCCATCCCACTCACTACTCCAAGCCTCAAGGACGACGCCAAATTCAAAGCTTGGGGAGAGGTAATTTTAATTTATTACATATTGCATTTAGGGTTGCATCATAGTCATGGTAATATTAGGATTGCATTGCATTTAGTTAATCATGGTCATGGTAATATTAGGTATGCATTACATTGAAAAAAAATCGGTAACACCTCCGTAGCCTCGGGAAAGATTTTAAGAATAACATGAAAAATGATATTACCTTTATTATGCTAATCGTAGGTTGCGTGTACAAATAGGTTGATAGTAATAAATAGACAGATGTGCTCCGTTATGCTAGTGCCCTTTGTTCTTGGGTTTACAAGGATAAAACACCTAATAGCCATGTGTGCCTAATACCGATCTAATCATATAAGGAGACTAAGACCTAGCAAAAATAGGTTGAGAGCCGAGTCCAAATGAAAAAAAAGAAGAAGAAAAAACAGAAAAAGAAAAAAAGGAGAAAAGAAAAGAAAAAAAAGTGAGAGAAAAAAAGAAGTTAGTTATATGATAAATAAGCCGTAATAATGGTAAAATCATTTGTGATCTCGTGTGGTGAAAAGTTGACCACTTGCTCTCTATAGTCCTTGAGGTTAGGAAGGTTTCCACCGTGTGAATAAAGGTGTTGGCACACTTAAATAACTAATTTAACACGGCTTAATTGATATGAAATGATAAATCTGGTACTTAAGGGTTAGAGGATTATAACTAGCAAATTGGACATATTTGTTTGTAAAAATCTTGAAAGCCTAATTTGTCCATGACAACTGAAAATTATCATAATAAGATGATTTCATGCTCATACTTCTTACGCGGGGCTAAGATTGGTATTGCCAATATCCTAATTATATAACTATTTGTTCTCTTTTCACTTCCCGGGTTATTCCTAGTCTTGACTTTCTTGAGGACAAGGAAAGGTTTAAGCTTGTGGAGATTTGTTAGTTATATTTTTAGTCATAAATTATAGTAATTTTAGAGTATATTTCAGCATATATTTTGCTTTAGTTGCATGCATTTTTCAATTATTTTATAAAATAGTAGTTTTGTGAGATGGAATCTACTTTTGTATATTTTTTTGGTTTTGAAGGTTAATTAAATTGTTGGAAAAGAAAAAGAGAAGAGCATAAAAGAAAATATCATTAAGTTTGGAAACTTTTAGTGCCTCATAAAAGAATCTAAATTTAAAACCCTTGAAAAAAACAAGGAGAGTTTGTTGAGAGGAGCATGATAAATAGGGCTGAAATATTAAATTGGAGCACATCTTTGGGGGCTGCAGAGAAAATAATCAACCAAAAGAAGAAGGAGGGGATCGACTGTGATCTTGGAGAAAAACAAAAAGTGGGCTTTTGGAATCTTTGTGAGAATTCCTTCATTCCACTACTTTGAAGACAATTGAGTTATTTTTAATTTCAATTCGTAAGTTTTTATTTTATTTTTGATTGATCTAGTCGTCATGTCCGGCAAGAATAATCTTAGTTTCAACATTAAGATTTGATTTATTTGATTTGGTTTGAACTTATGTGAAACGGTTATGAGATGTTTTTATTTTAATGGTTTGTTTGCTTGATTCTTGATCTTAAACCCGGATCTAATCCGGTATATATTAGATTGTTAATAAAATTGGTCACTTTATTAATTTTTCTAATAAAGTTTTTCAAGATTTAAAACCCTAATCAAGTTTTGATTTTTGATATAAGGAACAATTAACGGTTTGAGTTTGTCTATGAATTCATTCTCGTTATAGAATCACACAATCTAGTTAAGCATACCGAACGTCGTATGCGTTTAATTATAATCGAGATTTCTATCGTTGCAACCCGCACGCTAAGATCCAAACGGTGTGAGCTTAGAGTAGCGGGTTGGCTCTAATCAACGAACTGCGATTGATTGGATATTAGATAGAGTGGATATCCAAACAGCGTGATGTCTAGTATCAATACAAATCATTAATTGAAAATAATCATTGCACCGTAATCGTAAATGATCGTAAGCCAAATCAAATCAAGAAATTACCTTAGTGTTGGAATTAGTTTTTCATATTTAAATTAATTTCACAATTTAATTAACGTCTACGGTAATCAAGTAACTGCGATTGATTGGACATTAGATAGAGTGGATATCCGAACGGCGTGATGTCTAGTATCGATACAAATACTTAATTGAAAATAATCATTGCACCGTAATCGTTAATGATCGTAAACCAAATCAAATCAAGAAATTACCTTAGTGATGGAACTAGTTTTTCATATTTAAATTAATTTCACAATTTAATTAACGTCTACAGTAATCTCTTTTTCATAATTAAAAAAATACAAAAAATGTTAATTTACGTTTTTCTGGCAGAACCTTAACACGGCCGCGTGGAATTTCCTATACAGTTTTGACACGGCCGTGTCGGCTCACTAGAATTTTTTCTCCTTTTTGCAATTTACTTTTAGTTGTAGTTTTTAATTAAAATCTCCACCTTCTTTAGTCCATAATCAATCAAAGTAACTGTGCTAAAACGTATGTGTACAAAATAATTGACACTTATCCCTGAGGACACGAACCCTACTTCCGCTCATACTATTCTTAGTTTGTGTAACGGTAGGTTTACATTATAATCTTTTATTTGCTGGATTCGACACCCAAGCCTAATTTGTCCCCATTCTTAGCCAACTGAAAAAACTACCTGAACAAACTAACCGAGGGTGAAAAACCGAGAGCCTTATAACACATCTCAAAATGAGTAATCTTGCTTACTCCATAAGGGGCAAGTTGGCCAAGGTGAGTTGATAATACTCAAGCATGTTCAGAAAAAACGAGGAGAGCGGAAACCTCAAATTCGAGTATTCAAAGAAACGGGTATAAAGGGCAATGGAACCACTCGGACAATCAAGAACTAAATGTTGTGGATCATAGAGAACCGGAAAAAACTCCACTCCAATCTTGTAACAAAAAAAGAAGGTCGAGAATTCAGACTTAGTCATCTTCGATTTGCGGGAAGACATGTCATTACAACCAACCATAGTGGAGAAAGCAGAAAGAGAACAAACGAAATACGACAATGGCGGAAGAGGAATTACCTGCAAACTTGAAATGAGGAAGAATGATGTAGATGAGGAAGAATGAGGATATTAATGGCAGAGGAACAGTTTCAAGGGCAAAAAGTGGAGGTAGTTGACAGGACCCCCATCATGTCACTGCCACAAGCACTTGGCAGGGCGTCCATCAATTAATGATGATGCTGAGAGATAAACAGGAAATTTGAAACAGGACTACTTAAGTCAGATAGTGGTTTCAATCGAAGCGACCTCAACCACGCCTGACTAGGGGCTGATGACGTAGGCAAGGCCAACGCCAGGGAAAAATGATGTAAGCAAGGTTGTAGGCATGCCCAAAAGGCAAAAATGCAGCAGAATGGCTCTCATCAGAACGCCACACGACAAATAGCCAACACATACTCCCAGAATGATTGGTTGGATAACAAAGGGCGATACGCTGAAAAGGCAGGGAATGGAGGTTTGCCATAAAAGGAAATACTCCACATAGGGATTCTAAAAGAGAAGGTCACTTCATCTACCTAAATAGGGTAAGTCAAAGTCTATCCAGTACAGGATAAAGGTGATGTTGACAAGACAGGAAACGATAGTCGAATCCTGACACATAAATAGTACACTTTATAGAGGATGGAAAGGAGACGATGGATAAAAGAAGAATCACCCACCAAAATAGGGAGGCACCACACGCCCCATCTGATACTCTAAGAGGAGTTCCACAAGTATAAATTAAAGGACTCGCAGTTCAAGTAAGGGTATGCAAACACACACTAATTCTCATTACTCTTGATACACTTAATAAAAAAGGCAAAGCTGATTTTCACGTCGGAGGTGGATCGCAGGGCACATCCCTGCGGTGAGCCTAACGGTGTGCCTTGTTTTGTTAGCAGGTTAGGCTGAAGTAATTTGGCATGGCCAGGCCAGGAAGGACTCCAATTCTGGTGCAGCAACAAAATCTATAAGACTACTCCCATTCACAACCTAACCCAACCAAACTATTCTTTAAAAAATTAGTTTCTCTCTCATCCACATCCCCAACCAAATTAAACCTAATTTTTTACTCCCACTAGCAACCCAACCATATTAATTTTCTTTAATTAAATAGAAAAAATTATGATTAATGTTTGTTCCATTAAGAAATTAAAAGAGATTAAAAGTAGAGAATGAGAAATGATATGGAAGTCGGTTAATATTATACTTTATAAATAAAGAAAAAGAATTATGAATTTTAATTTTTTATCAGATAATCTTTTTTTAATATATATTAAGTTTTATAAGTATAAATATATAATGAACTAGTTATAATTTAGCATTTGGCACAATATTTTAAAAATACATGGAAAAGGTGGGTGATAGCCCAAGATCAATGACCAAACGTTGGTCGGTCCACTAACCCGGTCGCAACCAATATCTCAATTTTTGTTTTTCTTTAACCATTTTACCACCGACCGACCGAACGAAACACTCCCGATGGGAGTAGTCTAAATGATCCCTGGATAATTCTCCTGCAAATGAAGAAATATTTCTTGCTACCTGAAAGATTTCATTCAACTATGTAGTATATAAACCCCCGATTTGCAACGTGTTAATACGCAAGTCGGTTTTAAACAAAATTAAATTGCAACATAAATAAAAATAAGCACATCTCAATGTCATAATTTCATTTAACATTATTTATATCTCAAACTGAATTTTTGTAGCATTATCACTTGATGCGATTAGCATATGGTCCCTCCAAATCTTTGATATGCTTTTTAAACAATTTTGCCACATCATCTGGGAGCACATAACCATAAGTACATACGTATGTGAAAAATGAACTAACAAATAATGTTAAAGTGACCTGTGTAAACAAAGAATAGGATGAAACAAAGAAACTCATTCTCATAAAAGTAGCAAGAAACCCATCCTGAACTACAATATAATCATGTTCCCTGCATAATATAAATTACATATATAAATCAATAATGCAGGATGAAGAAACATATACACATAAGAAATAGAAAGAATGCATCTACCTTATATATTCTCTTAAGAGACACTGAAATCGGAGATAAGCATTCTCCAACAAAAATCTTTTGGGAAGTAATGAACTCATCTTATGGCAGTAAGCTGTCAGTTTCTTCTAAAAATTCAAGCAGTAAGCTGTCAGTTTCTTCTCTAGATTGCATGAAACTTTTAAATCTGACTGTATACCATGTATTATAATATATTTCTATTTTACAACGCCAACATGTTTATATACAATATTTTTAGCTTTCTGTGTGGTGGAATCTCTTGCCTTGGGATCTTTCTACCTGGTCTTGCTAGCGAGTATGTCATTTGTTTGTACATGTTACAAAAATTATTAAAACATTGTCTTTATCATAATGCAACGTGCTTAAATTAAGGTGGTGTTTGTATTTATATTTCTAAACTATTGATATTTGATACATATTTAGTTTATGAATTTATATATATATATATATATATATATATATATATATATATATATATATATATATATATATATATATATATATAGTGCAAGAGTCTTAACCAGTGAACCAGGGCCGTGGCCTTGGTATCACTTGGTTTTAAAAGCTTAAAAACCCATATAATAGAAAGCCCCAAATCCTTAGAACCCTAGAATCGATTAGAGTCAAATTGAACCCCGATTTGATTATGTAAATGGAATTAACCTTGGGGCTTTTAATCCCCAAGTAAAACCGTGCATGTGTCTGTGTTCAATTACCCGAAAGATGTTTGAAATCGATGTTACAAGTTGAAGAACAGTCGCGACCAAGGTTGGGTAGAGTTCGTGATGCAAACGTTGATATTATCCAAATTAAACTCGTGGACAGCTTCGGATGACGTTCTTGATCCAAAGCCCTTTATCAATTTCAGTTTAGATTGGTCGGGAAGTGGATTTTGATAAGGTTGCAGGTCGCGGGTTAGAGAGAATCGAATAGGATGTTTGTGTGGGTTTCAGGTGAAATTGGGAGTTGTATTCGATTAAGGATAAATAGATGATCGTTTATGTTGAATTAATTGAGCTATTATTATCGTTTAAGGCTCGAACAGCTATATGATTAAAGGGGTTTCGGTTATGCATTTGATTGGGTTGTAACCGGTGTTTAATCACAATTATTATGTGCATTCAAGTTCGAGGCATGTACACGAAGCGATTTGGAGCGGTTTGGTTCGTAATTCGAAGGTTTTTAGTGGGTTTTAGGGCCGCCGGACTTCAGCCGGAAGGTGGCCGGAGTCCTGGCCGGAAAATCGTGGAAAGAGAAAGTGGGTGGGGGGTTGGGTTTGTAAATTAAAATTTACACATTAGCCCCTCGAACTTTAAATTGTTATTATTTTATGTAAAAACTTTCTTTTAAAGTTTCAAATTGGCAATATAACCCCTCAAACTTAATTACTTTAAGTTTTTAAACATTTTTAAGATTAGTAATTTTATAAATTAATATTATTATTAGTATTATTACTATTATTTTAGTTATTATTATTAGTATTATTACTATTATTATGACTTATTATTATTATTATTATTATTATTATTATTATTATTATTATTATTATTATTATTATTATTATTATTATTATTATTATTATTATTATTGTACAATTTAATATTTTAATTATTAACTTTCATACAATAAATTTTAATGACAATTAAGAATTAAGCATAAATAACCCATAAGTTTCAAGATTAACAACATTGGTCCTTACAAGAATAAACGATGATAACATTCAATTAACGGAAAAATATGAGATGTTACAGACGGTGTGTGGAGGAGCATCATAGGCGGACCTACACTAAACTAAGGGGTAGCCTCCGCTACCCCTCAATTTTTTACGGGTAGTATAAAAAAAGTACATTTTTACGTAAAAACAATTTTTTTACTAATTTATGTTACCCCTGAGAAAATATTATGCCCTTAAATTTTTTTTAAACTCAACACTTAATAGAAAGTTTTAAATTTTATAAAAAATATATTTTGTAAAAAAATTACATTTTTTATAAAAACATAAATAACTAATAAGCCTAAAATACCTAATAATACAATACAATAATAACTAACAAGCCAAAAATAAAAATAAGCACAAAAAAATAAGCAATTGAAACATAAAACCTAAAATAATAAAAAAACCATCCATCGTCCCATGCCCCCATCGACCATTCGTCCCTTCCCACATGCCACAGGCAGTCAGCCACCATACATCGCCGATCACCCCACGTCTCCACTGCCGGTCGTCCGGTCGACCACTGCCGAACTGCCGCCTACTGCGATGGCCCTTGCCACCGACCACATGTGATTTTTCACCAATTCACCGCCCACTTCAAGGTTGCACTTCTAGTTTTTTTTCTCTTTATACTATGAAATTAAAATTTTAGGGTTTATGTTGTTCAATTTCAAATATTTAAATGTTATTTGTTATAAAAGATTGATTGTTATTTGGTTCAATATATAATATGTAGGGTTTATGCAATTAGAAATATGAAATAGAGGTTGAAAGATGAATTAGAGATTTGATATTGAAATTAGGTATTTGAATTGTGTTATTTTTAAGCGTAATTTGTAATCTTATTGTGTTTATAAAATTAGGGATTTGAAAGATGAAAAAATAAATTTTTATTGGCAAATTTTTTAAAAGACAATTTCAATAGTAGAATATTATTTCTAATAATGATGATGCTATTAGGTCAAAAATTCTTTGAGTTCAATTCATTCTGGTTCAATTCCTTCGATCCCAAATGGATTTAATTCGAATGATCTTCATTCGGACCCCTTTATAATATAAGTGTACGGAAAAAAAATATTATGTTACCCCTAAATTTTTCTTCTAGATCCGCCACTGAGGAGCAGCGATAGGCCGATAGCGCATGGTGGCACGTGCGGTGGTGCCTGGTAGTGGTCGACAGCTTCCTTGGCTTGCAGTACTGATGTGAGGAGAGCAGCTGTAGGGTTGTTGTTGGCATATAACACATGTAGCAATCGAGATCTATAATACTATGTTTGCAAAAAAAAAAAGCAATCGGAAATGAACTAGAAATAAGGCCAGGGTGGTGTGTGGCCAGTGGTTAGTATATGGGACAATAGTGGTGTTGTCGTTAGTCGCTAGTGGTGAGTGTGTGCCGCTAGAAATATTAGTGAGTGACTAGCTTTTCAAGAACATAGAGAAACACTCAACTCATATTCTGAATGTGAATTCTGTATTGTGAACTTTACGTATGACCTTAATTTAAACAAAACTATTCGACTGAATTGTATAATATTATACGTGCCGATATATATTGTTACTTGTTACCACTACACTAATATTGTTACACTAAATCTGCCATTTAAACTATTACTTTGAATATGGTATTGTTTAACTATTGTTATACTAAATATGATAGATATTGTGTATTTGCGTAGTAAATGAATTAGATTAGATTTTGTAATTAATTCAATTATTATTGTAACGTTGTAAGTACTTATAGAATATTAATGGTGTGATCTGATTATCATTACTATATCGGTTTGTTTAATTCATGAAGGTTTCAATGGTTGGCATGAATAAAATATATGTCTCATGGTGGTTGTCACGAAAGATTAAGTTTTTAATGATACTATTTATACCACAAGAATCCTATGCATCACCTATAGATCTCAATAGTCAAGATGATAATATTATTATTTATCTTTTTTAATGTTATCAAACTTGAGCCTGCTGTATCATTTTTTTTTAAATTAACACACATATTAAAACATAATTTTATTTTTTTTCTTTCTAACAACAATTCTTATAACTTATATAATAAATACATCAGGATTTGAACTTTCATTGTGGGGTACACCATTTAACTATTAGAAGGTACTCCCGATATCCCTTTGTTGACGCATCATCTTAATTAGCTGCTAAAGTTTTTGCCTATATGTTTGCAAGCTGGAAGTTAAAAGTCATCAACAATCAAACACAAGAAAATGGAGGCTTCCATCTACTTGTGTAGTTGTGTTCATCATTCTCTACCATGTTGATTATATCTTGAAACATGGATGAAAACATAAAACCCTAATCATGTTTATTCAATCTCAAATATAAACTAAACATCAAAACAATTAAAACTTACTTGTGGGAATAGAGATCTTTGATGAAGATGCAGGACCGGTGAAGGGTATGCACTTACAACACAACAACACAAAGAGGAGAGTTGCTTAGAACACTTAACAAATCAAATAGGGAACTGGTTAACTTGTTAATGAAAGATGCTAAGAACACAAGTAAATATGAGACAGAACAAGATGGCAAACAACACAAGTATTGCTTCTCAAGTTCTATTACAAATGTTACAAAGCATGAAGAAAAGTTACAAGTACTTGAGATACATATACTACATCCTACAGCCGGCCATACTTTGAAGGCCAGCTGGATACAATTGACTAGACAACTACAAAATCAAATGTAGAGTCAAAAGGCAGATCTGCCTTTTGACTAGTGACTATGACATGCCATAGCTCACATCCTAATATATTACAAAAAGGATAAAGGTACATAAAGTAGAAAGCATGGATTCAAGACCTCAATGTACAGATACCAGAAGCATGGACCTTTTCATCAACTCATGTAAGTTGGTGACTTTACAGAGTAGCAGCGGAAAGGTAGTCCAGCTTTATGGTAAAGTACATCAGATAAAGGCATATCTCTAAAAGTCTTCGGAAGAAATCTGTCTTCACTCTTTGGCTTCGGAAGACTTTGTCTTTGAAGCTTCGAAAGACTTCACTTTTGGCTTCGGAAGATGTTGGTCTTAGCTTCGGAAGATTTTAAACTTAGAATATTTTTAGTGCATGGTGTAAAACTTCTGAAGCATTTCTACTTCTGTTCTTTAGTGCATGCATGTAGAGAGACTTTGGATGTTTTGGTTGCATCAGACTTATAGGAGTCCTTACAAACTCCCCCTAGGCTAATGCTACCAAAACATTTAAAAGATCTTCAGATGTTGGTAGTCTTTAGGATGATGATGACCATACCCTTCTTCATCAGATGGTTAGGATCACTCAGACTCTCATAATATGTTCTCATCTCAAAGAGATCATAGAGAAGTAAGTTGATTATGTCTTGCCATGTATAGACATTCTCAACACCTTGATCTCTGATCACATGCCATCTCTCTGGATTAGTAGTGAAGGTCTAGGATAAGATGGGTCTCTGAGCTGCAAGAGGAGCCACTTGAATTTGAGTTGATTGGGCTGCCTCTTCATGCACTTCCTCAGGTTGATCTGACTCAGCCTGAGGTGTAGAGGTGGATGTTTCAGGCTTATTCTTCTTTGACTTTGGTTTGGAAGCCATCCTCTTCTTCATCTTAGAAGACTGGTCTGCAGCACCTTGTTGATCATCCTTGTCTTTCTTAGTTGGGTGTTTCTCCCTCACAGGTTCAGAAGGAGAGGGAGTTTGACCCTGCTGTGGATCAGAAGATGAAACTTGATGAGGCTCAGTTGGAGGTCCGAGTTGTGTTGTCTCAGGTTGTTAAACCTAACCTCCACTTCAGGTGGGATTTGACTTGGAGGGGAGTTTAAGTCAATCAGCTCTCCAGTCTTAATCTTCTGCTTGATTACCCTGATATGCTCATCCATTGTGGATAGAGACATAGGGCCAAGTCTTCTTCCGGAGAATCCATACAGCTTCAAGAAGCTCATCATCCTTTGTCTGTCAGCAGACTTCTTCATACTCTTTTGGATGATGGCTCTTGACTTTGTAGCATCTTCCCTCATCTTTTTCTTTGTTGCCTTTTGTTCTTTGAGCACTTGAAGTTCAAGTTGTTTGAGATACTCAAACTCAATGTACTCAAAGGACAAGGGAAGAAGTGCAGATGCCTGGTAGAGACCTGTGGCACTCAGGTAGTTGATCATGTTTTGCCTATATGTTTCCTGGTCTACCTGAGGTTCTTGTGTAGCTACCACATCCTCTTCCTCAGATCTTTCTTGAATTGGAGAGAGAGTTGGAGCATGCTTGTATAACCTTTTCTTTCTCTTCTCCTCTTTGAATTGGAAAAGTATCCTTGCATCCTCTGCTTCCTTCATCTCTCTTGACACTTCCATGTCAGCCAGTTCATTTAATTGCTTTAAGGGGAGAGATATAATCTCATCTATGTCATAGTTCCTAGTCTGCAGGTAAGTAATCCTGACTACCCTCAACTTATCTTCTTGAGTGTTTGGTCTGGGGGCAACCTTGATTGCGGCTTGCATAAAGCCTGAAGACCCAGAGGAACTTTCTCCCCTTAGCTTCCTCTTCCTCTCTCTCTCCTCCTCCTCAATTTCCTCAGGAGTTAGAATCCTTTTCCCTTTGTCACCCACAGACCTTTGTGACACAGGTGGAGAGAGCTTTGGCCTTCATTGCTTGGTGTAGCATCCAAGCTCTGGCCAGAGAGAGCTTGTGAGACACCTTCACCAGCAGGTGTTTCACTGAGGGAATGAATTTCTAAAGCAGTTGTTGGAATGACAGGGCTCTTAGGCTTTCACTGGGCCTTCAGCCAAGGTTT
This sequence comes from Flaveria ramosissima, assembly GCA_025215565.1. Lineage (NCBI taxonomy): Eukaryota > Viridiplantae > Streptophyta > Magnoliopsida > Asterales > Asteraceae > Flaveria > Flaveria ramosissima. The sequence goes on from CM046033.1 coordinate 53,020,322, forward strand.
TCCCTTTGAAGCTAATTTCAGGGTCTGCCTCAGCATCCAGTTGACCAATGACATTACCTGATTGTCTTTGTCTTCTTCTAAGGCTGAACTCTTCAGTAATTCTGTCTTGAATCCTGAGTGCTAACCTGTCAGTTTGTCCTAATTGACTTGGGTTGACAAGTGGCATGTTGATGAGGCAAGACCTTCATAGTAGTTCAAGGTCTGAAAATTGAATACTTCTTGCTGCCCTCGAACTCTGTGAAGAATGAGAGCTCTTCTATCAGCATCATACCTCCACCCAATAATGTAGTTTGATGTATCTTGAGGTGGAGATGACACAGTCCTTGGAATGCCTTCCTCAAAGAGACTCCTAATGACAGAGTCTATAACGTCCACATTAATGTGAACTTGAGGAAGTTGCTGAGTATGCACAGTTGCAAGTGAGGATGGTGAATCCTCAATGTCCATACTCTCTGAAGAACTCCCAGGTTCTGTGACTGTAATGACTTTCTCCCCCTTTTTGGTAGCATCACCCTCCTGCATAGGTGAGCTAGAGGTTAGGTCAATCACATTCACAGGTTCTTGTGTTCCTGGTTGAGCTCCTCTTAAAGGTCTCCCAACTAGTTTTTCCCTGAGATAAGATATCTCAAGTTGCTGATAATTGACCCTATTATGCGGGGTAGTCACCTGAGATTCAAGGTGACTAACCTTAGAGACTAAATAGGAGCATGTTTTTGATAATTTTTACACCTTTATTCTCAGATTCCCCTCATCTTTATCAGAAGAATCATTGGGGTATGAGATGATTGGACCAAAGTCCTCTCTTTCACCACCAACATCATATTCTTGGCTGCTGGATTTCCTACACACATTGACATCCTCAGTTGAGGTGTCAATGGGCTGAGTTGCCATGGTTGAGGTCTTAATGATGTAATCACTTGCAGAAGTGAGAGCCTCTTCCATATGGATATTCTGAACAGGTTCAGAAGTATCCACCTTAGTGGTAGGTGACTGATGTGGGCTAGACAAAGGAGACTCAGGAGTACTCATCTCTCTTTGAGTAGGGGAAGAGTAGAGAGACTCATGGTACCCACTGAAACCTAAGTCTTCATTGGTATAGAATGAGAGGTTAGGAATGAGTTGATTTAAGTATAAAGGCTGGGGATCGTAACTGTCCCCTGAAGGTTGTTCATTTGAGTGTTGAGACTCAGAGTGAGGGCTTAAGGCAGTTTGGCTTATGAGCTCATCAGGGTGAGCATGAGGAACCTCATCCCTGATTGTTGAAGAGATGGGAATGGTTTGCTCCTTAGGGGAAGTGGGAGCTCTAGTATCCACTTCCTCCTGTTTGGGTGAGTATATGGGGGCCTGCACAGACTTAATAGCTTGAGCAAGGGTTCGTTTGTATTTTCTTTGGTAGGTGAGGGTGAGTTGTGGCCTTTTTGGTGGTTGGGAGGTAGAAGGTGTAGGTTTAACACTAGCTTGTGTTGCTAGATTGTCACCTTGAGCAATGAGCTCTAACATTTTTAGGACAAGGGCTGTTTCTACCCCTGAGAAGCCTACAGTTGGCTTCTTCATAATTTTAAAGATGTCGCGCTTCATCTGTTCCAACTTAACAATATTATTTGTTTCCCTTAACTGTGAGCCCAGTTCACAGTTGAGAATGTGTTGAACATATCTAGGAAACATATAATACTCTAAGGAGTCCAAGTTAGCAAGCAAATTTGTATAAACAAACTGAGAGTACCTGAACTTGACCCCTTGAACCATTCCATGTACTATGAAGGAGAGATCCTCAGGAATCTGGTCCCACCCTCCATGCTTGTTTGACAAGCTGTGGATAACCACATGAAGCATGTATTTTCACTAGGATGAGACCTTTCCTTTCCTGAAGGTCTTTACAGAGAAATCTCCCTTATAGCCCTCAAAGGAATGATTTATAGATTCCTTTAGGAAGGACAACTCACCTTCTTCATCATCCAGCTACAAGTGAGTGTTGATGATGGCCGGAGTGATGAAGATTGTCCTTGTCGCAGACAGTGCCTTCTCCCCATCCATAATGACCTCTTGGCAGGTCTTCTAAAATTCAAGCAGATGATCCTCATAGAGAGTAGGATCAATGGTTAGGGAGGTGAAGTAGTTTGATAGAGCTTAGAAACGGCAAATCTCTAAGAAACTTTCATCTTTCTCAGAGCTTAACAGAGCAACCTGGTTGTGTTGCCTGTGAAGTTGCATGGAGAAATATGCGTTGCTTCTGAAGTTTAAGTTGGCCATTTTAGAAGCTTAAGGATGAAGAAAGATGAAGAACAAAGGCGGTTTGGGAGAATTTGGGTTTAAGGAATAGTGTAATTGAGGAAGATAGTGAAAGAGGGGGGAATCGTTGGGCATTTATGTGAAAAGGATTTGAGACAAAGTTAATGAAAGAGGATAAACTTTGAAATCCGGATGTCGGTCCCACCTCGGAAAAAGTAGTTTACTTTTGCCAAAAAAGTAGTTTTTTTGGAAGTTGAGAAATCTTCCGAAGGTTATTTGCTTCGGAAGTTCTGAAGAAAAATCTTCCGAAGGCAAATTGGCTTCGGAAGATATTTCAAAGATTTTTGAGAATTTTGTTTCATAAGAGAATTTACACTCAGAGATTTTTATTCTAAGGAGAATAAATACTTTCGAAGGTAAATTGCTTTCGGAAGAAACTTGTTCTTTGAAAACATACAAAGTACTTAAGTTGATTTTAAGCTTCGGAAGATATTTCAGAAATTTCTTCCGAAGGTAAAATTAATAAAGCAATTATTTGTTTACTAAGACATAAATTTCTTCCGAATGTAATTTTAAATCTTCCGAAGAGATCAAGATTTTCAAAAATCTAAGAAAAGTCTTTTGAAAAGATTTTCTTCCAAAGAAAACAAGGGCTTATGAAGGTGATAAAATAGACAACTTAGGACACAAAGGTTTTAGGAATAAATATGATTAAGTTTTAAGAAAAGCTATTCAAAATTAATCATCACAATAGCTGATACAAGATATTTAAATCTCTGCTCATCAAAAGCTTTGGTGAACAGATCAGCATATTATTCATTTGTGTTAACTTTGACTATTTTGATTAATCTCTTTTCAAAGTTATCTCTGATCAAATTGTAACACCCGGTTATTTTAAAAAGACAAGAAATGAAGAATAAAAGAAAGAAAAACAATAAATTCCAAATGGAGGGACTAAAAGTGTCAAAAAGGACAAAATCTTTGAAAAAGTTGCTGTAAAGGTGGCATGACCGCCCATCACCTTTTCTACACCAAATCTTCGGTCATTTTAGAGAGAGAAAGGAAGAGAGCAGAAAACACTCTCGGTTTGTAGATAAAGAAGAATAAGTGAACGAATTCAAGGTAAGAATTCGTGGTTTTTAAGTGTTTATGACGGGTTTTATCCCGGTTACATGTTTATGTGCTTATGTGTTTGTGTATGTGCTCGGGTGTGTGTGTTTGGTGGTGTTCTAGGTGTTTGAACTCATTTGCATTCGGGTTAGAAGGAAGATACACCCAAAGTTGCATCAGGTGAGTTCTAGACCCCGGTTTCTACTTGTTTTAAACATCTTTGGGGCTGAAAATGTATTAAAATGATTTTTACAAAGTTTATGTATGTTTACCCGTATGTATTATGCATGTTAAATGTTGATTCTTGAATGCTTATAGGTTGTTCATGTTTAGAATAGCCATGTTAAGTTTAGAACAGATGGGTTGATGATTGGGTTTGAAAACATATTAGGAACATGATATGCAGAAGGTCCATACGCCTGAAAATGTCGTAGAATGATTTAAGTGTAATCCATGCGCCTAAACAGTAGCCCATGCGCCTAAGATTACCTTAGAAAATTTTTAAGTATAACCCATGCGTCCGAATGGCCCATGCGTCCGAGTGGCCCATGCGCCTAAGTGGCCCATGCGCCTGAGTGATCCATACGCCTAAGTGTCCATGCGACTGAATGGGTCATACGCCCCAATAGTGCCCATGCGTCCGAATGGCTATGCGACTAGGTGTCCATGCGCCTGAGTTTCCATGCGTCTGAAGTGTCCGATGCGCCTAAGTACCCATACACCTAAACAGGGCCCATGCGCCCAAATAGTGCCATGCGCCTAAACCCTTAGAATTTAATGCAGAATGTTTGGGAGTCTGTGCCTTTAGGTTTTTGACCGAGGGTTGACTAGGGCTTATTAATGATGGTTTTCATGCATGAATATGATTGCTTATGATTGCCTTATGATTGTTCCTTATTATTATTATTGCTATTATTTTTATTACCTATAGAATGTGACTTTACGTGGTATGTATATTATCGTAACGTAAAGTATATTGTAATAATAAAGAGAAAGAGCAATAAAGAAAAGAAGAGGAACATTAATAAAATGTTAACAAGTCTTGCAAGCTTATAGGAGGTACACGACCGTGTTGTCGTTAGCTCAACTGTGCTGCGGGTTAGCTACCCTATTATGCACACAGGGCCAGTCTTGGAGATTGGCAGGACCCTTGTAGCATACCCTAGGTGATTGGGTTGGCCTTGTATACAGTACACAGCACCCTTTCAAGGGATACAGTTGACCCTTTCGAGGGATATAGTTTATCCTTTCGAGGGATATAGATGGCCCATCACCCGTTTTCCATCGCGCATATAGTTGGGGTATTGCTCATTGGTCCATACAGACAGTGAAAGATAAAGAATAAAGAAAACAGAATAAACAAGGCATACAATAAAGAGATCGAACAGTAATTGTTCATATAGTTAATGTGTGCTCGCATATACAGTAAAGAGTTGTATTTTAAAAAGGAAAGAGTATTTTCATATGCAACATATAGAAAGTATTTTATTACTATAAAACTAGAACTCACTCAGCAACGCTGACTTTTATACATTTTCAGTTGGCAGGTAATTAGTGCTGAGGATGGCATAAGGGAAAAGCTACTCGGCAGGGAAAGACTAACATCCATTCATAGCTATTATTTCTGTTGTTTTGTAATGCAATTAAACAGTTCTTTTGTATTCGATCAAACAATAGTGTATTGCTTAACAACAGGGTTTAATGAAATGAAATGAATGGTTTTTGTTAAAATGATTCCGCTACTTAAGTTCTTAAATTTATAATGTTTAATGTATTTAACGCTGTGAATGACCAACTGTGAGGTCTCCGGGAACGGGGCCTTACAAGTTGGTATCAGAGCCAAAGTTTAAGAGAATTGGGTTAAATAAGTTTTAAAACCTAAACTTAAACTGAAAATGGGACAAATGAGGGATGTCAGCCCGAGTAGCTACGTGCCATCAGGTATGTCTTTTCTTAATGTTAACCGGTATTATGTGCGCATGCTATTTGATTTATGTGTTCTTAGTAGATTTAGATACTGACTAAGTCAGGATAGGAAATGCTTGGGGTATGAAGAGTAAAGTAAGTGGCTAATCACAACTGGCCACTGTAATTAGGGACTTACTATACTTAACATAAACTGAGCTATTACCTTGAATGACCGCGTTAGTGTTTGAATCTTATAGTGTGCTTTAGAGGATGGCTGGCGGTAGATCTTCCAAGGCCTCTCGTGGTGGAGGTAACGGTGCTGCTCCGAGACCTAAGAGAGGGAGACCCAGAGTCGAGAAGGTGGTTCATAAGGGACCAGAGACCCCTCATCCGGAGGGTGGCAATGAGAGTGCCAATCTGAGAGCCTCAGTAAAGGAGGCTGTGGTAGAAGAGGTTCATCAGGTCATGCAGACGATCCTACCGTCTGTGATGACCGAAGTGATCAAGGCATTAAAGGAAGGGGAAATAAACCGGTCCTCGGGAGGACGGGAGCAACCTGAGCCGGAAACGGTTCTCTCTGATGACGAGGAAGAAGAAGAGCCTGCGCCAGAGGCGACCCGAGGCAGTAACTATAGGGAGTTTATGAGATGCAAGCCCCCTACCTTCGACGGAAACGGCACTGCGGCAGCTGCTCATCGCTGGGTGAGGGAAATGGAGGCCGTCCTTGATATCAGTGAGTGCCGTGAGGATAAGAAGGTGAAATTCGCTACCCACTCTTTTGTGGACTCGGCATTGTGCTGGTGGGACAACATTGTCCAAGCCGAGGGTAGCAGGGCCATTGGGAGAATGAGATGGCCTGAACTAAAGAAGCTAGTGATTGAGGAATTATGTCCTCACAGGGAGATGGACAAGGTGGAAAGAGAGTTCCTGCAGCTGGAGGCGGGAACGATGACACACCAGCAGTACACCACTAAATTTAATGAAATGGCGCGACTGGTGCCCGATCAAGTGACACCACTGTCACGAAAGATTAAGAGATGCATTCAGGGGCTGCCGGCGGATATCCGTAGGCATATGATCACCGCCCGGCCGAGCACCTTTAGATCGGCGGTTGATTTGGCTGGTAGATTATATGACGAGCGCGAGGTGGTGGTGGCTGAGGTGAACAAGAAGGGTGGAGGTGGCCATAACTGGAATGGGAAAAGGTTTGGACGTGGAGGAGCCGCTCCAAACAATAAGGTGGCAAAGGTAGGTGACCGACGTGTGGTCACAACTGGTGCAGAACGGAAGAAGTGTGGCAAACGTGGAAGGGAGCATACCGGTGAGTGCAGGATGGGGATGAACGTATGCTTCAGGTGTGGTCAGCCTGGTCACATCGCTAGAGAGGGCGATTTGACGAGTCGAGAATTGGATATTACGCGATCGCGGAAAAATGCCAGTAAATCAGAAACCGCTAACCAAAGGAATAAATCGGTAAGAAGGAACACAGCAAGTGGCACAATTTCTTGGCCTATAGTGACGTCGAAGGCTTTCTTTCCAATGCATAGTTAGCTCGCTTGCTTGCCCATCATAGGTCGTATTAACCCTATTATAAGTCTAAGCCAGAGCGGGGAATAAGAAACCAGAGGAAGGAGGGCAGAGGGCAAGTGCTAGAGCTTACACTATGACCGGGGAGGAAGCCAGAGCTGATCCCAATGTTGTGTCAGGTATGTTTCTAGTAAAGCAAATTTATGCCTCTGTATTGTTTGATTCTGGTGCTAGCAGAAGTTTCGTTTCCACTACTTTCTGTGCTAAGTTGCCTGTTAGTAGTAGAAAGATTAGTGAACCATTCGATGTAGAAACTGCTATTGGTAAGTCCACTAGAATTACTGATGTGATAGAGGACTGTGCCATAGAATTAGAAGGTCATAGGTTCGCTGCTAGGTTGCACGTGATACCCCTAGGTGGATTTGATGTAGTACTAGGGATGGACTGGTTAGCAATCTATGAAGCAAACATCGTATGTCGAAAGAAGATGATTCGATTGGTTGCATCCGATGGGAGATTGGTTACGATTCATGGAGATCGCGTTACTACAATCCCTAAGATGATTTCGATGGCGCTGGCGGGGAAGTGCATAAGACGTGGATGTAGCGCCTACTTGGCCTATGTAAAAGATGTGGATGCGTCGGTACCGCAATTATCCGAAGTGTCAGTGGTGCGCGACTTTCCGGACGTATTCCCGGAAGACTTACCCGGCGTGCCACCAGACCGCGAGATTGAGTTCCAAATTGATCTGATACCCGGTGCTCAACCCGTTGCCAAAGCACCGTATCGGTTAGCTCCGACAGAAATGAAAGAGCTGATGGAGCAGTTGCAAGAGCTACTCGATAAGGGGTTCATTAGACCGAGTATCTCTCCTTGGGGTGCTCCGGTCCTGAATGTGAAAAAGAAAGACGGTAGTATGAGGATGTGCATTGACTACCGAGAGCTGAACAAGTTGACGGTAAAGAACCGATACCCCTTACCAAGAATCGATGATCTGTTTAACCAACTCCAAGGTGCCAGTTGGTTCTCGAGAATAGATCTACGATCTGGTTACCATCAACTGAAGGTGAAGGAGCAGGATATCCCTAAAACAGCTTTTCGCACGCGCTACGGTCATTACGAGTTCCTCGTTATGTCGTTTGGTTTGACTAATGTGCCAGCTGCTTTTATGGATTTGATGAACCGAGTGTGTCGGCCAATGTTGGATAGATCAGTGATTGTGTTTATTGATGATATCCTGATCTACTCGAGGAGCGAAGAAGAGCATGGTGGTCACATTCGGGAGGTATTAGAAACCTTAAGAAGGGAGAAGTTGTATGCTAAATTCTCCAAGTGCGCATTCTGGTTGCCCGAGGTTCAGTTCTTAGGTCATGTGATAAATCCCGAGGGGATTATGGTAGACCCCGCAAAGGTGGAGGCAGTGATGCAATGGAAGTCTCCAAAGACGCCATCCGAGATTCGTAGTTTCTTGGGTTTGGCGGGCTACTATAGAAGATTCATCCAAGACTTTTCCAAGATCGCTTCTCCATTAACCAAGTTGACCCGTAAGGATGTGAAGTTCGTGTGGGGTCAAGAGCAAGAAAGGGCTTTTGAGGAGTTGAAGACAAGACTGACCCAAGCCCTTGTCTTGTCATTACCCAAAGGAAGCAAGGATTTGGTGGTCTATTCAGATGCTTCCTACTCGGGGTTGGGTTGCGTGTTGATGCAGCGAGGTAAGGTGATAGCTTACGCATCCCGACAACTGAAGGTGCAAGAGGTTAATTATCCTACTCATGACCTGGAGTTAGCAGCAGTGGTCTTCGCACTATAGATTTGGAGGCACTATCTGTACGGGACGAAGTGCACCATTTTCACTGACCACAAGAGCTTGAAGTACTTCTTTGAGCAAAAAGATCTGAACATGAGGCAGAGAAGGTGGTTAGAGCTCATAAAAGATTATGATTGCGAGATCCATTATCATCCGGGCAAAGCCAACGTGGTGGCTGATGCCCTTAGCCGAAAAGAGAGGCCCGAGCCGATTCGGGTGAAGGCATATCAACTGATCATGACATCCGATGTGATGAAGCAAGTCAAAGAGTTTCAAGATGAGGCACTGAAAGAAGATCATCTTAACTCAGAAACAATGAGAGGTCTGGTCGGGAAACTGGGTGAAAACACACTTGGTGTTAAAACCCGATTTGGACGAGTGTGGATTCCTCGAAGATTATGGATGAAGCTCATAAGACTCGATCTCCATTCATCCTGGTGCCACGAAGATGTATCAAGATATAAAGAAAGATTATTGGTGGCCGGGTATGAAGCGTGACGTGGTGGAGTATGTGAGTAAGTGCCTTACTTGTTTGCAAGTGAAGGCCGAACACCAAAAGCCATATGGGAAGATTCAACCTTTGGATATACAGGAATGGAAGTGGGAGCACATCACCATGGATTTCATTACAAAGCTGTCGCGTACTCCGAAAGGATACGATGCCATATGGGTGATTGTAGACTGTTTGACGAAAAGTGCTCACTTCCTACTGTTCCGCGAGACATATTCATCTGAGAGGTTGGCTGACTTGTTCATCAAGGAAATTGTAACTCGTCATGGTGTGCCGGTGTCCATTGTGTCTGATCGTGACACCCGGTTTACCTCAAAATTCTGGAAGAAATTCCACGACGCCATGGGGACGAGATTACACATTAGCACGGCTTATCATCCCCAAACTGATGGTCAGTCAGAAAGGACCATTCAGACACTGGAAGACATGCTTCGGGCATGTGTGATTGATTTTGGGGGAAGTTGGGATGACCACTTACCGTTAGCTGAATTCTCGTACAATAACAGTTATCATGCCAGTATTGGCATGCCACCATACGAGATGTTATACGGTAGAAGATGTAGGACGCCCATATGCTGGGGAGACATTGGGCAGAAAGAATTGGGAGGTGTCGAGGTAATCGAGGCTACGATCGAGAAGCTCGAAAAGATTAAAGCCTTCATGAAGGCAGCCAAAGATAGACAGAAGTCGTATTCCTATAAACGACGCAGACCGATCGAGTTCCAGGTGGGTGACCGGGTTATGTTGAAGGTCTCACCTTAGAAGGGAATCATCCGATTCAGGAAACGAGGTAAGCTAAGCCCGAGATATATAGGCCCTTTCCGAATCATTGCTCGAGTTGGAAAGGTGGCCTATAGGTTAGAGTTACCAGAGGAGTTAAGTGGAATTCACCCGACATTCCATGTATCTCATCTGAGAAAGTGCTTAGCCGATGAAGACATGATTGTTCCACTGGAGGATATCAAAGTAGACGAAAGGCTCAATTACATGGAGCAACCAGTGGCAATCATCGATAGAAAAGAGAAAAGGCTGAGGAATAAAGTGGTTCCTCTTGTGCGTGTACAGTGGAAGCACAGGAAGGGATCCGAATCTACATGGGAGACTGAGGAAGAGATAAGGCAGCATTATCCTCATTTGTTCGAGGAATAATGGGTTTCGGGGATGACACCTATATAAGGGGGGTGAACTTGTAACACCCGGTTATTTTAAAAAGACAAGAAATGAAGAATAAAAGAAAGAAAAACAATAAAGTCCAAATGGAGGGACTAAAAGTGTCCAAAAGGACAAAATCTTTGAAAAAGTTGGTGTAAAGGTGGCATGGCCGCCCATCACCTTTTCTACACCAAATCTTTGGTCATTTTAGAGAGAGAAAGGATGAGAGAAGAAAACACTCTCGGTTTGAAGATAAAGAAGAAGAAGTGAACGAATTCAAGGTAAGAATTCATGGTTTTTAAGTGTTTATGACGGGTTTTATCCCGTTTACATGTTTATGTGCTTATGTGTTTGTGTATGTGCTCGGGTGTGTGTGTTTGGTGGTGTTCTAGGTGTTAGAACTCATTTGCATTCGGGTTAGAAAGAAGATACACCCAAAGTTGCATCAGGTGAGTTCTAGACCCCGGTTTCTACTTGTTTTAAACATCTTTGGGGCTGAAAATGTATAAAATGATTTTTACAAAGTTTATGTATGTTTACCCGTATGTATTATGCATGTTAAATGTTGATTCTTGAATGTTTATAGGTTGTTCATGTTTAGAATAGCCATGTTAAGTTTAGAACAGATGGGTTGATGATTGGGTTTGAAAACATATTAGGAACATGATATGCAGAAGGTTCATACGCCTGAAAATGCCGTAGAATGATTTAAGTGTAATCCATGCGCCTAAACAGTAGCTCATTCGCCTAAGATTACCTTAGAAATGTTTTAAGTATAACCCATCCGTCCGAATGGCCCATGCGTCCGAGTGGCCCATGCGCCTAAGTGGCCCATGCGCCTGGGTGATCCATACACCTAAGTGTCCATGCGACTGAATGGGTCATACGCCCCAATAGTGACCATGCGTCCGAATGGCTATGCGACTAGGTGTCCATGCGCCTGAGTTTCCATGCGTCTGAAGTGTCCCATGCGCCTAAGTACCCATATGCCTAAACAGGGCCCATGCGCCCAAATAGTGCCATGCGCCTAAACCCTTAGAATTTAATGCAAAATGTTTGGGAGTCTGTGCCTTTAGGGTTTCGACCGAGGGTTGACTAGGGCTTATTAATGATGGGTTTCATGCATGAATATGATTGCTTATGATTGCCTTATGATTGTTCCTTATTATTATTGTTGCTATTATTATTATTACCTATAGAATGTGACTTTACGTGGTATGAATATTATCGTAACGTAAAGTATATTGTAATAATAAAGAGAAAGAGCAAAAAAGAAAAGAAGAGGAACATTAATAAAATGTTAACAAGTCTTGCAAGCTTATAGGAGGTACACGACCGTGTTGTCGTTAGCTCAACTGTGCTGCGGGTTAGCTACCCTATTATGCACACAGGGCCAGTCTTGGAGATTGGCAGGACCCTTGTAGCGTACCCTGGGTGATTGGGTCGGCCTTGTATACAGTACACAACACCCTTTCGAGGGATATAGGTTACCCTTTCGAGGGATATAGTTTACCCTTTCGAGGGATATAGATGGCCCATCACCCGTTTTCCATCGCGCATATAGTTGGGGTATTGCTCATTGGTCTATACAGACAGTGAAAGATAAAGAATAAAGAAAACAGAATAAACAAGGCATACAGTAAAGAGATCGAACAGTAATTGTTCATATAGTTAATGCGTGCTCGCATATACAGTAAAGAGTTGTATTTTAAAAAGGAAAGAATATTTTCATATACAACATATAAAAAGTATTTTATTACTATTAAACTAGAACTCACTCAGCAACGCTGACTTTTATACATTTTCAGTTGGCAGGTAATTAGTGCTGAGGATGGCACGAGGGAAAAGCTACTCGGCAGGGAAAGAC